>CM060954.1:85215241-85475241 GCA_030765055.1 Mantis religiosa | reverse complement strand
CGAAGAGAATGGTAAGGAAGCTCGTTTTTATAAAGCTCGGCTAATCGGGATCATTATTTACTGCTTGAAGCACTTTTGTAATTGTGGTGGTTCGTTTCTTTCAAAGAACCTATGAACCTTGCGACGAATAGCACTTTTAACAAATTCATTATATTCACCTTCCACAACTGGCTTCCCTCTTTTTCGAAACTTTCCTGGAATGGAAATCCGGCCCTTTTCAGAACCTAACTTCGAGTGGCATTAATACTAGGCGCTGAAGTACCGATATATTCTACTGATAAATCAATGTCCTCCATTGCCAAATCGGGAGTTTTTCACACAACTTGCAATACACATTCAATATGGTTTGTTTTCCAACACTTTTTAACGGTTTCCTTCTGTGAAGTTTACATATTGCATGGAAGCAGCCATGTTGTACAACTGCTTCTTCCCTTCCTTCTGCTTTTAAACCGCACAAGCGTAGCGTGCACTCTGATTAATACATACAAATTACGCTTACTATATCAAATAAAATACTAATGAATTACTTTTTGGCTGTTGTATTTGTAATAATGTGCAGTTGTTCATACATATTGCATTAGATACAAAGTCTTTAAAATGATATGCGAACTATATTTTTCATTCACATAGAGTTACAAGTCTAAACAGCCAATGATGTCGCACACGTACACATGCTTGCCTTTACATCGTCCCCTAAAATAAGGACGCCTCCGGTATAAATAAAAATACTACATCATGTATTTACATTAAAAGAGTCGTCTCCTTACCGCAATGGTAGCTCTACTTCTTATTAAGAGGGACACTCAAGTTCACTTCCCGATACCTGAGTGGAGATCTTCTACAGTTGGAGCAAATAGGTTCAGGGTGTACATAGCCTCGTTAGATCCCTGAGGGACCAATGATTGATAAGCAGCGACCCCTGGTTGAGAAGACCACTCATAACGATCGGGAGGAACCAGAGCGCTGGCCACGTCCCTCCTTCCTGTACCACACCCCACCCATGACGCCTGTAGGACCCACAGGTAGAGGACGAAGTAGCCGGGTGATAAACTTTGGTCCGGAAAAAATAAATATTTCTGTTAACGTTTATTTCCAATGAAATCTTCATGTCAAATGCTTGGATGGAACATGAAACTTTTGCAGCATTTATAAGCAAGTAACGAAGTATAGGAAATAAGAAAGTTAGACCTTATTTGCTTTAAGTACTCCAAAATTTGGCTTTCTTGTGAATCCAATGCTACATTTTATAGCTGTGATAATTTTATAGCGGTGATAATTGCGGTTCTCCTGATGGCCTTTTTGGTCAGGAACGATGGCGAGGAACGGAGATGCGCAAAGATGCGCTGATTCCCTAACTCACACTGGCTGATCACTGGTTGGCAGGCACTCAGTGGCAATTCACTCAAGCAAGTTGCTTCAGAAAATCGAAGAAAGATCTATCAGGAAGTGGAGGCTCGAGAAGTCACCGTCATCGACGATACACAGCCTTATATCTTTTAAGAGGACGGCGAAATGAGAGAAAATGTGAGAGAGGAGACCCATGGTAGAAGACATTCGCCTAGTCGACCATAATCATATTGAAGAACCACCAGGGATCGAATCCGGGACTTCCCGAATGCGAGGTTCGCATGTTGCTGCAGTCTTAATATTACTGTACATTAATGTGGAGAACGTTGTTTCGAATGAGCTACTTAGTTTTGATGAATTTCTGAAACATGAGGCAGACAGGCCAACATTTACGCTACCGATATGGGCATAAAAGGCGTGTGTGTGTGTGTGTGTGTGTGTGTGTGTGTGTGTGTGTGTGTGTGTGTGTGTGTGTGTGTGTGTGTGTGTGTGTGTACATAACTTAGAAACTAGGAGATAAATACCAAAATTTATATTTAAATTCAGTTTCTTAATTCCATACGAAAATTGTCATCAAAATTGTCTTTTAATGTAAATATTCATCTTATCTTTGAGTTTGATTTATGAGTCACTATGTTTACACTCAAATTTCACTTACTTGTTGTTGTATAATTGAAACATTTTCAAGATCATTCGATCTCATCCTCAGCTCTTTGGTGACTAAATGAACCTTCCTCTTCTTCCACTACTATGGAGCTCCGATCACTCTGCCATCTGGTGTTAGGGGCACTAAGTTTTAATACTTCATTTAATGCCGGGATTTCAAAATTTATAACTTTATCACGGTTTTTGTTTATGAATATTTTTTCCCAAATATCCAATTCTATGGGTATACTTAAAGATTTTAACAGTTTAATGTTGTGGCCAATGTTGTGGTTTTCTGTCCAAAAATGGTGTGAAACTGCAGATTTTTCTGTTTGTTTCAACTTAATGTTCCTCTGGTGTTCTTTTTGCCTGGTTAACAAGTTTCTCTTAGTTTTTCCTATGTAGCTTTTTTCACAGGTTTCACAATTAATCTGATAAATTCCTGATTTCAAATTGTTGGGGATTGTATTTTTCAGTGGTTTATTAACAGGTTCCTCAGACTGAATTTGTTTTGGGGTGCTAGTTTTAAGTTTAGTCTTTTGAAGATTCGTTCAAATTTTCTAAAAGCCCATGGATGGTAGGTGAATTTTCTATATTGGCAATTTGTGCTTTTAAGTGGTGTGAGAGTGGTATTTTTTTATATTATCTTCAGTTTTTCTTTTCTCTTCATCATGTTCCTTATGATGGCTGGGTTGAATCCATTTAATACCGCTATGTCTTTTATGTGTTGTTGTTCTTTCAAAAATTCATCCTTACTCAGTGGGATGTTGTATAGCCGGTGAATTAGACTTCTAAAGGCAGCTAGTTGATGTGAAACTGGGTTGTATTCATTTTTCGTTATGTAATTATCTATGTGTGTGGGCTTCCTGTATATTCCAAAATCTACACCATGACGATTTCTAGTTATCTTGAGGTCCAAAAAGGGTAGGGTGTTGTCTCTTTCTACTTCCATAGTAAATTGGATGTGATTATCTTGCAGGTTTAGTAATTTTAGAGAATCTTCTCTAAGTTTTTCTGGAATGATAGCAAAAACATCATCAACATATCTCTGCCAAAATTTATAAATCTGTGGGAAGGCCTTTACTATGTGTGTTTCAAAATAGCTCATGTATAGGTCTGCTAAAATAGGCGAAAGTGGGCTCCCCATAGCTAATCCTTTTGATTGTCTGTAGAATTTTTGGTTAAACATGAAGTAATTATTCCTTATGCATAAATCTGTAAGATTGATGATGTCATCTATTTCTCTGGGGTCCGTTGTAGTCTGGGGTAGCCATTTTTTGAGGAATGTAGGTATTTTTTCTACTGGAATGCGTGTAAAGAGTGCCTTAACATCAAAAGAAACTTGTATGTGATTTTCCGGGATGTTGTACTTCTGTAGGTGATTTATCAATTCTAAGGAGTTTAAACTTTGAAATTTGTCATATGATTTTAATTTTCTTACTAACCACTTTGCAATGTGGTATGTAGGTGAAAAAAAACTACAGACAATCAAAAGGATTAGCTATGGGGAGCCCATTTTCGCCTATTTTAGCAGACCTATACATGAGCTATTTTGAAACACACATAGTAAAGGCCTTCCCACAGATTTATAAATTTTGGCAGAGATATGTTGATGATGTTTTTGCTATCATTCCGGAAAAAACTTAGAGAAGATTCTATAAAATTACTAAACCTGCAACATAATCACATCCAATTTTCTATGGAAATAGAAAGAGACAACACCCTACCCTTTTTGGACCTCAAGATAACTAGAAATCGTCATGGTGTAGATTTTGGAATATACAGGAAGCCCACACACATAGATAATTACATAACGAAAAATGAATACAACCCAGTTTCACATCAACTAGCTGCCTTTAGAAGTCTAATTCACCGGCTATACAACATCCCACTGAGTGAGGATGAATTTTTGAAAGAACAACAACACATAAAAGACATAGCGGTATTAAATGGATTCAACACAGCCATCATAAGAAACATGATGAAGAGAAAAGAAAAACTGAAGATAATATCAAAAAATACCACTCTCACACCACTTAAAAACACAAATTGGCAATATAGAAAATTCACCTATCATCCATGGGCTCCAAGAAAATTTGAACGAATCTTCAAAAGACTAAACTTAAAACTAGCACCCCAAAACAAATTCAGTCTGAGGAACCTGCTAAATAAACCACTGAAAAATACAATCCCTAAAAATTTGAAATCAGGAATTTATCAGATTAATTGTGAAACCTGTGAAAAAAGCTACATAGGAAAAACTAAGAGAAACTTGTTAACCAGGCAAAAAGAACACCAGAGGAACATTAAGTTGAAACAAACAGAAAAATCTGCAGTTTCACACCATTTTTGGACAGAAAACCACAACATTGGCCACAACATTAAACTGTTAAAATCTTTAAGTACACACATAGAATTGGATATTTGGGAAAAAATATTCATAAACAAAAACCGTGATAAAGTTATAAATTTTGAAATCCCGGCATTAAATGAAGTATTAAAACTTAGTGCCCCTAACAACAGATGGCAGAGTGATCGGAGCTCCGTAGTGGTGGAAGAAGAGGAAGGTTCATGTAGTCACCAAACAGCTGAGGATGAGATCGAATGATCTTGAAAACGTTTCAATTATACAACAACAAGTAAGTGAAGTTTGAGTGTAAATATAGTGACTCATAAATCAAACTCAAATATGAAGAATACTTCACTGTTAATAATGCTTCTGCTTTTAATATTTATTCACCTTATCTTTCTAATTTCCCAAAAGAAGCTCTAATGATTTTGATTAAAATGCTATACATATTTATAATTGATTTACATCACGGAATGTAGGTCTTGAAATTTCTGAGTATGTTGTGTTAAACTCTCTTCACTTTGAAGGATTTTTGTATAACTGGTAAACATAAGAGATAAACAACATTTATTATATAAAGATGTTGATCTCGTTAAAGTACACATTCTATATCAAGTGTAAGCTTCCGTGGCTCTAACGTTTACCAAAATATTCTTTGAAAATGTTTGAATTTTAAAATATACATTTTTCTGGTAATATGTCTTTATGCTTTTGTTATGGCCGTGCGAAGGACTTAGAATTTCAAAGCCATCAAATTGACACACGCTTTTCAAAACTCCACTATATTCTTGGTACTACAATGAATGTCTGGATTCCAATAAAAATTTACCTCCATTAAGAAAAGGTAGGTAGACTATTTGCTTACCCTACAACTACCTGTAATAGACAACATAAGAAAAATTGGACTTTAAATCAAAGATAGTAAACAAAATTCACTCTTTGCTTCGGCAACGAGTGGGATAAAGTAAATAAATAAAGGGTTGATAACTACAATTTTCTATAGCCTTTTAACTTAATTACTTTTCCCTTGTTTAATTTATTACTATCTGTTGTAAAATCATTGAGTGAATATTTCTCATATATTAATTTATGGAATCCCTAGGTAAAAATAATGTATTATACAACTGGACAAACCTCTATTACCCACTCATAGAACTTAAAACGTTCCCCTTAAGGTCGCCTTTTGAAATTGTTCTACTCAGCGGTAAACTCTCTGTGTTTCCACTTGTATAATACATTACTATTATTACACTTATCTGTAATGGGAACCACTGAATTGGGGAAGCCGAATTAATTAACTATTATTATTGTAATAGATTTTTTATAAAAATAAGTTATGCAGTTGTGAGTAGAGAAAGTCATCTAAATGCAATACTTCAGATTGCCTTTATTACTTTATAAGTAAAACATTACTGCAGAAATATGAACCTTTGTAACCTTTAGTTGAGTGCAAAGTGAATGTTCTGCTGTGGTGGAATCATAATCCTTTTTAAGCTTTAAAATGAAAGTTGTTTCGAATTAACTAGCCTACGCATTACTCCAGTGCATTGTGGTTAATAGCTCGTGAATACTGATTAGGTGAGGAAGAGCAACTAAATGTCTAACAACTAATGCATTTATGTATGTTTTAAAGACTAATTACCACAACTTGAATTACTTATTGTTTTGTTTCTAAAGTGTCTCCACTTGCACCTATTTTAGGATCGTTGATTACGCTTCTCCTCCTCTCACCTCCAAAAAGACCTTGATATTTTAAATTCAGTTTCACTTATTTTTATACAGTAAATAAGGTAAAGTAATCCATGACGCAATAGCACGCATCAGGTCTGGGCTGCCAACACGACCACCGGCCTCACGCACACATACGCTAGACAGAGGTGGACAACCGATACGTGAGATGTGGTCAGCCTCTCGGCACCTTAAGCCAGGATTCTTGCACCTCTTCAAATTCTTCAAGATGCTGAGGAAAGGACAATGAACGCAGAGCTTAAAATCCGCACCCCCACAGCTGGAATCAAACCCGAGCTTACTCAGTGGGTAAACAAATTATTTTTGCAAAAGCTTTTTAATTCAACTACTTCAGACATCCAGTTAATTGAAATAACATTTGTATAAATAGCTTCATTTCACACTTTATTTTAGGTACAAATGGATAGTGCGTTTTTTAAATTTACGTCCTCCTACGTTGCCATTCCAACGATGAATGAAATGGGTGAAATGGTGCTTAAATGATCCCACGGTCCGTAGAGCTTGCTGTTACCCGACATTCATATTTCAGGACAAGGAAAACCACGGAATATGCTTATGCAAGTGGCTCACCCTGACCACCAAGAATCGAACTCGGGTCCTCTTGAACGTAAGGCAGACACACTACCATCTACGCTGCTGAGGTGAGCTGGATAGCGATGCTCAAATGTTTAAAACGCTGTCGGATGTACTGGCCTTTAAAATAACATACTCCTTGCAGGACATCACAAGAAAATTTTGCCTATATTGCATATAATATATAATAATTATTAATATAATAATATTATAGTTATTGGGGTGTTAGACTAGTGATTTCAATTTCGTGAGTTTAAATTCAGCTGAGATTTGTGGTTTTTAAGCGTGCTTAAAAGCGATAGTCCCATGTCAGCAGATTCAGTTTTTCTTGCGGAATTTCCAGCACACCTGCTATAATCCTGATAATTGACAACCTCGTTAAGAAACAATATAATCTAGCATACAGAGAAAGTTCTTCGCGCATTTTCCGAATAAAAAAGAATATTTCATGCAAAGGGTCAAACTGAACACCATGAGGACATATAAAAGCATAGTGAGTTAATTACTAAATTTAAGCAGCGCAATTATGGAGATAAAAAGGAAACACTAAGCGGATTTCTTAGTAAACTCTCAGCACGTAAGCATTCTGGATTTTCACCTTGGAAAACAACCAAAAGGTTTAAAAAGTCAATGCTGCAAGATTCCCATTAAAAGCTGATAATGTTATATTGGATAGGGAATTCTAAGCAGAAAACGGATTTATTTGCAGATCTTTTAGAGAATGTGTTTAAGATATACACTAGATGCAATGATAATTGCACTATTGGGGTGTGATACATTTCATATTAATAAGGCCAGTCTCCTTGAAGGAGCTAAAGAATTTTATAAAGAACAACCTTAGCTTGTCTTTTTCTCTCACACAAATGCAAGCACATACACATATACATAGACATAAACACCTATGTCCGAGGCGGGACACGAATATAATGATCCTTTGTACCACGAAGTACCAAAACCAGGTGATTTAGTGAGCGTGTCCATGGGTCATCACCAGGTTATGATTGTATAATGGAACAAATTATTAAGGAATTTCTAATGCAGCATATAGGACACTGCTGTATAAAATAAGTGCATGTTGTACAACATTTTCTGTTATCTGATTGAAAGAATTAAAAATACTTTTGTATATAACTTTTGAATGTTCATAGCCCGTATTTGCTGTGTAGATAATTCACCAACCATATTAATCCCGCATGGCTAACCATATAAGCAATGTAGGAGAGTATAACAACGAAGTCTTATTCCAGTTGGCCATGATACGAAATGTACAGAATAAATTTATTCTTCTGTGATTGTATTTTGTCAAAAACAAAACAACAACGGTATTGCTAATTGGAATGTAGTTATAAAGCGAATTTGTAAACATATGGTCATTTACTACAAAATGCAGAAGAACGCATAAATAAAATTTACTTGAGTAAAATGTTTGATAAAGGAGATAGTAACGCTTTAGTTTTTATGGCTGTATTCGTCGGAGGAAATGGTCAGACGTTCCGGGTGAAGAAAATAGCAGGAGATGGTAACTGCTTTTTCAGAGCTTTGAGTTTTTTGCTGGAGGGAGACGAGAGTCGACACGTAGAACTGAGGAGAAGGAGTGTATACTACATTTGCGATAACTGGGATAAATTTAAGTATTTTGTGTCGGGCATGACAAGCACCGTGAAGACCAAGGAGGAATACGCTCGCTATATGGGGACGGAAGGTGTCTATGGAGGAGAACCAGAAGGTACGGCTCTGTGCGACGTTTATAACGTGGCCATACATGTGTACCGCAAAGACCAGAAGCAGAACAGAGCACCCATCAGTGTCATTAGTCCTCTGAAGGAGCCAATCAAGCGAGTTGTGGCTGTCCTTTATAGCGGCTCATCAGACTCCGGACACTATGATGCGTTAGTACCTGTTAGAGCACTTAAACAAGACATGCCAATGAAAAATTGTGTATAGCGTAGGAGTTCAAGTGTGTCGAGAACTTTTTAATGTGTATCCTGTGTATACTGAGTTTAAGGTTAATTTATTTCCTTACTATTTCAGAAAGGAAAATTTGGCATTGGTTAGATAAAACAGCATCTTTTATGATCATTTTATTAAGCATTTGTCTATAACAACAATTTTGTAAGTATTCTACAGAACTTTGAGCATCCTTTTAAACTTTCTTAAGTATTCTTCAGTGCAGGTTAAATTAAAACTTAATCTGCAAACACTTTACCCGCTTATAAGATCGAATGATAAGTCTAGAACCAAGGAAACAAAATCCCTTGCCTCTATATTGTGTAATCTTTACCAAATACTGCAGAACTGAAACATTTTAGAAACGGACAAGAACAAAAATATTGCAAAATTGACGCAGAAAAAGACGTGAACAGTTCAGTTGTAACCTCACTATTTCCTTTTGTAAAACAGAAAAAATTTAGTAATATATTAAAGAAGAATTTTTAAAACCTTAATAAACGATGTTCTTTATTTTCAAAGGAAAACCTAAAGTGTTTAATGCTAATCCGATGATTTAGCCTCCTTAACACACCATCCCTTGTGTATACATGTTTGTATGTCATAGAAAAACGACTGATTGTTCCACAAAAGTAGTGTTGTGCAAGCTGATGCGAAAGTATTGAACACAAAATGATATGTGAAAATACTGTACAATAAGTAGCATAAAGTTAGAATATTGTGTAATAAGGAATTACTTTTTAGGTTATTGACTGACTGGGCTAACTCGCAAAGTGCTGCAGGAAATGTACTTGGGGAATTCTATGGTACCCGCGTCTCTTTTTTCCCAGGATAAACTCGTATTGTAAAAAGACTCGCAGAAGCAATTTTGAGCAAATATAAGACTCTTTTACTAACCAACTGCGAGAAATACGTATATTAAACACTAAATAACAACCCACGTTACATATTTAGCAACATAAAACACACCTTTATATAATTATGTGCAGTTGTAACTAGCAATGCAGTTAATTTCACGCAGACATCCCACGCGGGACACACAATGCATCATGGACGCTTCTTAACAGCTGGTCATTTGTTTTACCAATATAAGCGCTGCAAAGATAGCGGACGGACAGCTAGTCAGTGCCACTAACGTCAATCTCTGACTATACAAATTACCAATAAGGAGTCAAAATAATGAATAAGCTCGCAAGCATGCGTTAACAATGCTCTGATTATATTATTTTGATTAACGATAGATTAGGTTAGATTAGATCTAGCGTATTTCGTACAAGCATAAATGAATTAGCAAACAGTCACATCCAAGTAAACGTGTATTCTTCAACGATGTGTGTGTTCCTCAGTATTGTGTTTATTTTTATCTATTACTCCTGTGGTTCCTACAGGGCAACTGCGGCATTTAGGGAATAATGCTTCGCATTTTCCCGGAATATGCCCACCGCTAGATATCCTTCAACATGTGTTGTCTTCCGGCCAAAGCCGGGAATACAGTACTTCATACTTATTCATTTGCTTTTTATGATATTATTTCTCCGACATCCTGCTAATTTAACTCATTTTTATTGCGTTTTCATAGGTTGGCAAAACCGACCTAGCAAACCTTCACTTCTTGACGAACTCGATCTAAAAAAACCGGTGGTTTCTGGTATACAAGAAGCCTTCCAGAGGAATAAAATATCACCTCATAGACCTCTTTTCACTTAAAATCAATAAACCCACCTAAAAAGCTCCGAAAAAAAGCTATCTGCTGTTAAATCCCCATTGAGGGTGGGCATGCAGCAAAGGCATTCAGCCTCTCTACCTCGGTCGATCCCTCGGTGGAGCCCGCTTGGCAGTCTGTATATTTTTATTGATGTCATACTCCTCGTCTAACAATAAAGTAAAAACCCACTATTAAAATATTTCTGCTAATTTCTTGAGAAAATAGAAACATATCTTTATTCATAGAACTCATTTAAATAACATGTCATATTCATTAAGTTTTGTATATTAATATTTTCTTAGCTCCCCGAGCTGCTTAGCTCTTTCACTTCACTGATTCATTCATCCAGTGCACTCTGTTTGGTTAAATACAGAAATATATATAAAAGAAGGAATTGACATCTATACATTTCTATTTTCCTAACGCCGACAGTAAATAAACGGTAGATACTAAAATTTCGTGTATAAATTTGTTTACTAAAATATATTATTATTACTATTATTATTATTGTTGTTGTTATTATTATTACTATTATTACTATTAATACTATTATTATTAATTATTTTTTATTGTTTTTATTTTTGTAGAAGTTCAAGTTTTATCTCAAAATAATACATCGTGGAATCTCGATGTTATTTATTACCAAATATTTAAGGTATAGCGTTTAAATAAATAATTATACAATCACATTTTGTTGCACTAGGAAGAAACGCCAAGGACAAAGAAACAAGCAAATTTAGGTACTCAATGGAATAATAGTAGAGGTCTTGCAAAATGGACAAGGTCGTCAAGAGACAAGCTCAATTACGAATCTCAGCTTCATAAAAGATGGGAAACCTTGATTCCTAAACTTTTGTGATTACACAGCATCATTACACAAGATGCTTTGAAAGAATATTGTGTGTTGCTTTTGTAATCATTTGTATGCTTTTATATCAAAATAAATACTACGCTTAGTAATACTGGGAAGTTTCATAAAAGTATATTTAATGGAAGTGTCATCTCTAGCAGCGTTTTCATGATGGCTGGATGGTCACGTTCAAGGGTAAGCAGCGTCGAGGGAGGTCGCCACCTGGGTGGGTGTGCTTGTCTCTCTTATAAACACAAAGGAAATGTGCCTTCCATGGCTGATTTCACATTAAAATCTGTTTTTGTTACTTATTTATCATCTTAAAAGTTACACGTAACTAACATTGTAACCTTCATTTATTGAAAAATTACTTCCGTTTGGAGGGACACAGAAGAAAAACAAGAAGAATAAACGGGGAAGATTATCCTATCTTAGGTGAGTAGATATTAATAGGATGTAAAAAAGCTGGTTAACTAATATCAGAGAAAAATTAAATTTTTAGAAGATTGTTAAAAACACATTATTTTAGCTCCACAACAATGCATACAATTTTATGAATCTAACATGCAAAGCCTGTTAATAATGTTTGCTACACCAGAGGCGAATACAAATAATACATGAAGTAAATTATGTGGTATTTTGAAAAGGACACATGAGAAGAACATGATCCAGGCTAAGTTTGACATATCTCTCCGTATTCTCCAGATGAGGATGGAAGATAACTTGCAAAACCGCTGTCGGGCAGGAAGCTCTGGCAGGACTCAAACAAATCCATTGATCTTAGCCTTAGCCACTCGCTTCATTAGAAAACCTATTGCAAGTGCAATGAATTCAGTTTTCATTGCAAGAAATATATTTCATTGGACATATTAAAGAAATATATTATTTTAATGTTTAATTGTCTAAATATGATTTAAAAAGATTATGTAAATTACCCAATATGAACAGTGATTCACTAAAGAAGACATGAACCAATGAGAAATTACTGAATTGCCATAGCAAGGGCAAATTCAATAACTTCAGAGTAGCCAGAGTTAGCGTCATTCTGTGTATGGACGTCGAGTAAAGAAACAAAAGGCAATCTCAGAGTGAGGGAACTTGATTTCAAGTTACATTGTGAACAGGTATAAAACTGCCTGAGTTTATAGTGTAAAGGAACCCGACGCTTCAGAAGCTACGTATATGTTATGACACACTTTGTTAACTTCATCATCATCATCATCATCATCATCATCATCATCATCATCATCATCATCAGCAGCAGCAGCAGCAGCAGCAGCAGCTTTTGCCATGGCTTGTTTTTTAAAGGGCGCTGATGACCGCCGTAGTTGAGCGCCCCTATTCACATCATCATCATCATCATCATCATCATCATCATCATCATCATCATCATCATCATCATCATCATCATCATCATCATCACGGTATAAGCCTTGTGGCCCCTTCCGACTTCAAGGAAATTGATCGGACCATCTCATTCGTGGCCTGCCAACATTTCTTCTACCTACAGGTTTATACTTGTATACTATTTGTGGTATACGGTCTTCGGTCATTCTCTGCACATGATCTTGCCATTTTTGCCTGTATGCAATGATTGTTTCATTTAGACTCTGAATTTCCAATTCTCTTCTAATATCCTCGTTTCTTTTCTTGTCTATGAGTCTATAACCTGCCACCTGTCTCAGAAATTTCAGCTCAGCAGCCTCCACTTTCTTCTGTTGTGAGATAGTCAAGACCCAGTTTTCACACCCATAAATCAGGGTTGGGATCGCCATTATTTTATACAGTTTTAACAAAGTTTGGTGATTACAATTTTTAAAAGATCTTATTATTGTGCTACATATTGTTGGAATTTGTTTATTTTGTTTTGTATATCTCTTACTGGTATATGCCACAATATAGCCAAGATAATTAAAATAACTTTGTTGTTGGATGAGTTTATCATTTATGCAAATTTTTGCTCTTAAATGGTTCGTTCCTATAAAAGCCATTATTTTTGTTTTCTCGTGTGAAATTTGAAGATTATATTCTCTTGTAATATTATTTAATTCGTGTATGGCTCTTTGTAAGTTATCTTCCGTCTCCGCAATTAAAATCTGGTCATCCGCAAACAGCAACGTATCAACATTTCTCCCCTTTATCTTAAAATGTGTTCTGAACATAGTTTGCCATCGTACAACTGCATCATTAAAATATATATATTAAATAGGGTAGGTGACAATTAATCTCTACTAGGTTATATTTTTCTATGGATTTCTCCAATTTAAATTTTGTTAACTTCATATAAAATTAAATATTGGAATATTTAAAAATAAGTTGAACGATTATTTCGTTTCGTTTGGTAAGTTACTTCCAATTCCGTCCGACACTAAACTTGAGGAGAAAGGTTTTCATGCGACTGATGCAGCCGTGAGTTACATATAAAGGAGTTGCTCAAACTGAGATGAGGGATCTGAGCAAAAGCTCAGTTTGAAATAACTGCGAGATCTGAAACAGTAGCTTCATCCCCAAGGACAGGACGCAGCCACCTCATCTGCTGAGGTATAGTCCCGCTGCTGGAACGGTTACCATGGATTTATCTTTGTTAACAGAAAGCTCTCAGATAACGCACTGATTATTCTTGTAAGAGTGAGAGGGGTACTGACGCGCCTCCCGTTCGTGTACTAAGCACCAATGAACGCATCACTTCAGCCAGTGGAGTTCGCAGAAATCACAAATGACAGGTATATGTTCATCCCATGTGGAGTGATCAGTGCGTTATCTGAGAGGTATCTATTACCAAAGATAAATCCATGGTAACCGTTCCAGCAGCGGGACTATACCGCAGCATCCCAACCCTGAAATTTTGTCGCAAAAGTCGCCTCAACGTGGTGCTGAATCACATCATCATCATTTCAAATTTCGTCGCAGTGGGTTTTGTCTCTTATCGTACACCCGTTATACAAAATTATATCTACATTTTCTCCACATTTTCCATAACATTGGAAACACATATTTTGTTATTTATGTAAACATTTTAAATATATGATACATTAACAAAATCGTTAGAAGCAGTTTTCGAAAATAAAACATACGAAGTTTTGCTGTGAAACCCCCCCCCCCACACACACACACACACAGACACACATACAATGAAATTTTGGATACAGGAATCTCAATACGTATTTTGGATGTAATCAAAACATTGAACTTTTGGGTTGAATGTGCTACATCTACGAACTAGATACATGACTAAGAAAGTGAAAATTATTATTATAAAATTATATATGGGAAGAAGTAGTAAACGTATTAATAGAATCTTCTTGAACAAATGAGCAAGGATTAATATAAAATATAATCATATATTAGTTTACAGAAAGCAGCTGCATTGCACCAGGAACAAAATAACGGAAAAGAAAAGACTGTAAATAAAACTTGGTATCTATGATGAATTTCTCTTTGATACGATACGCACCTCCCCTGGGATAAGTTACAGAATTTTCTACTATGGATATCTACATTTCGTCCATTTTCAACTTAGAAGGATACATTATTTTGTATCTACAGCTCCATGCAAACATGATAAGGATACAAAATTTATTGGAAACAAATTTATTATTATATTTTGTGCATTAATGTGTTCTGAGACCTTTGTCTAACGTGCCATTCTATAACTCCTCAAAACATTTTGTTTTGAAACAATCACACGAATGAATGCAGTTGAATTAGCGTCGAATTTATTTGCAAGTGCCTTCTTGCTTTTTATGAGTTCGCGTTTCCATAAATTAATTAAACAAGTGAATCATATCTCCATAGCCACTGGTGCATCTTCTTAATAACCTTCAGTATCAGAAGCAGAATATTTCAGGTAGAATATATAATGGTTTTCTTTTCAAAATAAAATAATTATTTTCATTGGTAAGAATATATTGTGTTACCAAACATATATAATGGTTTGCAACGGCAAGGATTTCCCTATTTTGTCCTTCCTTCGCTTCGAAATTCAATTCAAATTTCCATTTTTAATTAATATATTGCCAGTAAAAGAGAACAAATTAAACAATAAAATTACTATTACTATTGCTGTTGCTGCTGCTGCTGTTATTGTTGTTGTATTACGTGTACCTGTATCCAATTCTTATTCAGAAATCCCTTTTTGGTATGGAGGAAGAGTAGCAGGAATGAATCCAATGGAAATAATTAGAAGATCAAAATTTATTGTTATGAATGTTTGTTTATAATACAATCTCACTTTTAAAAATGACCGTGTTCATATTTAAGGTAAAAACATCATAAAAGTTATTAAATTTTATAGATTATTTTTCTGTTGTACTGATTTTCTCCATTTTTATGTTTTAAACAAGGTTTTCCTTAGTTGCAATTGACACATAAACCCATCAATATGTATTAATTTGTCACATATTCACTTTATATTATTATTATTATTATTATTATTATTATTATTATTATTATTATTATTATTATTATTATTATTATTATTATTATTATTATTATTATTATTATTATTATTATTATTATTATTATTATTATTATTATTATTATTATTATTATTATTATTATTATTATTATTATTATTATTATTATTATTATTATTATTATTATTATTATTATTATTATTATTATTATTATTATTATTATTATTATTATTATTATTATTATTATTATTATTATTATTATTATTATTATTATTATTATTATTATTATTATTATTATTATTATTATTATTATTATTATTATTATTATTATTATTATTATTATTATTATTATTATTATTATTATTATTATTATTATTATTATTATTATTATTATTATTATTATTATTATTATTATTATTATTATTATTATTATTATTATTATTATTATTATTATTATTATTATTATTATTATTATTATTATTATTATTATTATTATTATTATTATTATTATTATTAATTATTATTATTATTAATTATTATTATTAATTATTATTATTATTATTATTATTATTATTATTATTATTATTATTATTATTATTATTATTATTATTATTATTATTATTATTATTATTATTATTATTATTATTATTATTATTATTATTATTATTATTATTATTATTATTATTATTATTATTATTATTATTATTATTATTATTGTTATTGACATTTTTATGGCAACAGATATTTGATGTAAGGTATTGTGACTTTGTGGGTTCGTAGAATTAAAAGTCCAAGTTGCAGAAATTCAAAACGCTATTTATTTCCGCAGAAAGACAGTGTTTTTACACCCTTGGCAGCAAAATGACGTAACATAAACCAACATAGTCTCCCGTCACGTCTGCACATATAAATAAACAAAAGAGTTCATCTTCAAATCACAGCTGCACCAGTCCAATTCAATAACGACTGTCTCTAACTGGCGATTGCGACTCCTTTTTATAGCTCCACTAATATTTCTAGAAACACGTTATGTTAATGTCAGAGGTTCTACTCCAATTAGTCCTGGACCCGTAGGACCAAGGATCCGGGCCTCCTTCGACCAGGGAGTTACCGAGCTGACCCAAAAGTACGCCCGGCGCCTCCCTGGGGCTTTCCATAGGGCAAGACCTAGAGACTAACAAGGCCCCCCCCCCCCCATCTGGTCCTGTGGACTCAAGACGGGATGGAAGTGGATACGCCACTTACGCGCGCCAACACCAAAATGGGAAGGCTACCGATATGACCTCGGTGGGGCCGTCTGGTGATCTAGCACACCTTCTACTAGCTATGCTGGCTAGTACGCGGGAATATTAATGGCTTCCCTCAACCCCATCCGGAGATGTACCCGATCTCCCACGGGTGTCGGGAACCACTGCCCCCTCTAGTCCAACCCAATCCAAACAACTCCCAATCAGGAAGGGGCTAGAATGTTCAGCCCGAGGTTCCTCTAGTAACGTCAGAGGTACCACGAGTGCTAGGGGTCCGCAGCGCCAAAAACCACGGCAGCTGAAGGGGACGGACCCCCTTCAATACGGGAATATTTTTAGAAACGAATCGAATATTCTGTAACAAACAAGAAATCCAACCTTTCAGTCAGCTATCTGTCTCTTTATCTGTTTCGACAAGCTTTTATCTCCGCGTTGCACTATCTGTCTGTTTGTGCACATCGGCCGCGCTTGTCGCAACAATGCAATCGGCGACAGTATTTTGCCAAAAAAAAGTTATTCCTTGGCCTTAAGACGGGGTAGTTCCACTTACGGTAAAACAAAGTGCAAACTTGTACCAATATGAGTGTTCACTGATAACCACTGATAACGTCATCACATATAGCACTTCTAAAACCTGTTTAGTACATTTAATTACAATTGCTCATTTTTCTACAAATAAGCTCCAAACATTTAAGCAAAAATTATGTTGAATGAATTATCAAAACACAAACTAATTTTTATTGCTTATTTTTAAATGGAACTATGGCAAACCAACCCATGAGGTAATTAAATCTTAATACTGCCACATTTCTGAATTGGCTTACTCGAAGGTCGTTTCATACAACCTTGAAGGTTTACTTCATCCAAAAACGTCTGCAGCTGTAGTGTGTGCACTAAGAAATTTATTACCAAACATTTGATTGCTTTTAGCCTGCCTAACACATACTTTTGATTTTCCTGTTTGCACAACAATAACAATAATTAATTATTCTTCTCTATATAGAAAAGATAGCCCAAGGCCGTGGCGTCATTAGTGCATCATCGATGATCTCATCGTGGCCCTGTGCAGCAAGTTCAAACTAACGTCATCTCGACAAAGGAAGCACGTTATATTTCACCTCTCCTCGCTACGTCTTTCCATAAACATTTGTTCTTAACACACGTAGTCATTATTGTTTAACTTCCTCTCGTAATGACTTACACAAAGGAAATACATGTTTCTGACACATTATTTAAACGCGCAGCACATCGCCAGTTTTGTTTTCCAGACGAGAACATTCCTCTGATCCTAATCAAAGTATATGTGGTGATACTTTATACTTCCCTTGATATACTTTAATTTAATGTATTTATTTTAGTAATGCACTTTTACTTAAGAATAATTTCAAATTAAGTAGAAGGCGGTTGGTTATATTAACCAAGCAGAAATTGTATTAATATGTTTAGCTGTGGAAAGCATAGCCAGGTACCATAGATATGGAAAGCTAGACGAAGCATCTTAAAATGCCAGCATTTGTTTATTTCGATGCATTTGGGAACATATAAACACGCAATACAGAATACTTTAAAAAATAGTTACTAGGAAACAACGTATTTGTGACAAATTCTGCATTTTACTTAGAGGGACAGACTGTCATTAACGGCCAGAGGGGCCAGGCCCTACTGATAATATCGTGCAAATTATAGGCGTTTTTCAAACTAAAGAAAAATAATTTTATATTTTATTGAATTGTAATAATCTGTGCACATAATTTATTATACCATAATTTTTAATAGTTATCGAATCCTGCAACTCGCAGTGTTGTACACACAACAGCGTCAATCTCCTTGTCGCGAAGTAGAACGCTGTGCAAGATTACTTGGGCCCGCGGTCATTCCTCACCCCTCCATGCACTTTTCTAGTCACGCAGTCTATCTTCCTCACGCCCCAACTCTTCTCTCCTTACACTGTACACAGCTACGCTTGGGGCCACCTAGCTGCGGCCCGCTTCAATAAGTTTAGCATCTGTGTGATTTTTATTGGAATCTTAATTGTTAGAAAGTTAGAAAATGAAATGTCAGTGATTTATCATAAAGATATTCAAAGATATCTCTTCAGTCAGTGAACTATTCAGTTTTTTTGATAAAACACTGTATTGAGAAAGTATTTTCTGAACTACACAAAATGCTGCACAATGCACCAGGCAAAGAGAGGTTTCAGTACATTGAAAAGAACTAAGTTTTTCCTTAGGACACCATGGGCCAAGCTAGACTTAATTTCCTGGCTGTTTGTTCCATTCACAAAGAGGAAGTTAGTGAAATTCCTAACTTCAGCAATAGAGTAATTTAAATGTTTGCCGTTCATAAAAATAGACTCACTAAGTTGTTGTATAAGTATTACTGCCCCTTGGTGAGCATATTTTATCTTTTAATATTAGTTGTTTGATGGTTAAAAGTGTATAGTGTTTTGACACAATTCTGAGGCAGTGTTTTTGACAATGCAACTAAAATTGATCTGTTTTTAAAAGATACAAACCCACTTCACTTTCATTACAAGCATCTTCACATCTGGCCCCGCCAAGCAAAATGCTCACGAGCCGCCACTGGGGATATCAGTGATTTTGTTCGCGGCGCTTGTACTGACGGTCCGTGCTTCAATTCGGTACTGGAGTGACGTTTTTAAGTCTGTCCTAACCAAGTCTTCTCCAAATAGCTAATGTAATGTATTTCCCAGATAAATGCTGGTAATTTCGTTTCCTTCTCCTTTCTTTTTTTAAATACCAAATAAATGAACACATAAGTTGTTACAACTTGTGCGCAATCCTTATCATTGCATGCATAAAGATGCTCCAACACACATATTGACAGCAATTCAATATTGATTACAATAAACTTACGTAGGGAAGCTTAAGATTAACCGTTTAATGCCCAAGCATAGAACAGGTTTAGTAAAAAAAATATTTACAAACAATTTCAAGCTTATTTATTGACAGTAAATGAAGTTTCATATGAGAAATATATGTTTCAGCATTTAGACCCTTTTTACAACATGTTACATATGTATAACAGTGGGCATTAGTGGATGCAAAACTGAATCTTTATATGAAGCACACTTTTCTTTTCAAATGGCATACAAAGTGTAGACAATTTATTTCAAAGTACACGGTTTATGTGTAGAATCTTCTAAAGCAATTTCTGTCCTTGTTCAAGAATAAATACGCTTCATAGTTTTCACACCAAACAACTGAATCGATATTTTTGCATATCTTGCACCGCTCATGCGATTCCTTCCATATGGCCCAGTGATCTGCTTTGTCTTTTTGACAGTGGAACACAATAGGAACAACGGTATTTGCCGCTCTTCTTTTCTGTTTGGGCATGTCATCAGCACTTGGTCGGTCTCTTTTAGATTTGCTAGGTCCAGCAAGAATCAGCCCAGCTGCTAAGCCGAATGCTTCATTCCCAGTAGCAGCGTACACTTGGCATTTGGCAAAGCCCCATTCTGAGATACAAGCCTAAAGCTTTTTGTTTTCCTGACCTATTGGTGTTTATACTGTGTTCAGCCTTTTGCGTACTATATAAATTTGTCTCTTCCACTTGCATATTCAGTATTTCATTAGTAACCAAGCTTTTGAAGTACTGCAAAGGAGAAGACAGCTGAGTTGGAATTTCCTTTGGAATTCCGACAAATGGTTGCATGCTGGGAGTAAATGTACCCTTCTTCCACTCCGGGCGAGTAAAGTATCAACTGGTGATCCTAGAGAATAATCTAAATCAACATCTGCAGGCACATTATCAGAAGAGCCAGTTTGGCCTACAGAATCACCATGAACACTTTTGACACTAGGGGTTTCCTCTTCTTCGTCTTCTAATTTTGAGAATTCAGACAAATCACTGTCTAAACTACATAAAATGTCACGAATTTCGTCTTCAAATAACTAAAACAATAATAAAAAACCATAAATAACATCTACATTTGAGTTTTGTGGGATGACTGTACCTAACCTTAAATGCCAATGTACATTTGTAACGCATAAAAAATTAGTGCTGTCAAAAGCAGATTAGCCAAGTTTAAAGCTTATAAACGGGTTTAAACCATTCTAATACCACCTTTCTACAAATGTTTGAAATATTTAAGTACACAGAAGTGGTTTTAATCCTTAAAAGAGTAATAATTTACACACCCTATGTGTCATTGTTCCTCACCATGAAAACAGCTGAATTCAACCTTACACAGTCACCACCAGAGTAAATAATTACTGCAAAATCCACCAGAGTGCATTCCTAGGCTTCATACAGATATGCCACAGCAGGCATTAGAGGAAAAGCATATTCTGAGTAGAAATAATGAGGAAAAATCCCAATGTTACACATATGTAACAAGCGGCTTTATAGGGTTAAGTAATTAAGTGCAAATGTAACCTAATTGTGTCAAAACAAAGAATGTTCGCCAAAATGTTTATTTGATAAATTGTATTTTGGCATTTTTCTCTTCAAATTCCATTTAAAACTTTTAATACTGTGACACAACTGCTGTGGCCCAAACTGATTGGAACGAAGGTGGAAATTATACTCATAAATCAAGTGAAATACATATTTTTCCTCAGATCTTAGAAATATATACGCTTTAATGGATTTATACAAATTTAATAGAAAGTTATAGTGTTTCTCTGAATTTAATCTCGCTTCCTTTAGAGAATATATTGTGGCTTAAAAACATAATTTGAATATTGTTTTATTTCCCAAAATCATAGGACAAATACGTATAAAGTCAGGCAATTCTTCCGCAAGGTTCATGTTTAAATAAAAGAGAATAGTGGCGCCCTTTTTTAGGAAGCAGGAGAGAATTTCGAATATTTTTAACCATTCTTGACATACTGATTAATGTATATTTGCAACACTGTGATTGGCTCATGTAAGACAGATTACCATGTTACAGGTGGATTAATCGCGGAATTATTTCTGTGTTCATACGGAAATCATATTCATTCAGAAGATGCACAAAGCAGCATTCTCTCAGATCAAAGTCTTAACTCTTTGTTTTATCTTATTTGCATGCATATTGTTCTCGCAAATAGAATTTCACATGCATGGTATTTTTCGAATAGAATTGCTTAATATTATGTAATCCGTTACTGAAAGAGAAGAATGCAATTTGAGTCATCATTAAGTATGCAGAACATGCAATCTTTAGGTATAGCATAAACAGTACTTGAGTCCAGAAAAAGATTACAGTTATTTTGGTGACTTCTATAACGGAAACACAGCAACTACAATTTAAGAACCGTATGAGAGAAACAACTGGTATCTTAAGCAATGGGAAACGACCGCTGCGGAAGTGCTTTGTAAAAACGTTCACATTATCTAGAAGGTATTATTTAATTTAATAACATGATACTTATATAGACGTAGAAAATTAATTCTGAAGTCAGTTTGGAAAAGTCATGTAACATTACTTCTTCCTGAAAGAATATTATGAGAAGAAGAATTTTACACACTCATATTCATACCAAAACAAACAGACGTCAACTGGTCTGCTAGAAAGAGAAGTTACATTGTTGATCTTATCATCTATTACAAACTAGGGTAAACTGGTTTCCAGCTTCTCCCTCAATTTCGATTAATAATCATCTCTATACTACCCATATACGTATAGTATTTAAAAGCAAATTTATTTTATTTCATTCTATTACTTTATTATCAAGTATGTTATCAAAAATCGGAATAAAAAGTTCAGTACTTTCGTTAAAGGTATTAAGGAAATGTGTGTTAAAATGTTTAAATAATATTTTTATTCATGTAACATTGTTAGTTTAGTATTGAAATTTACCCAAACATACTTAAGAATTTCCAAATATTTACTGTTTCAGTTTTGAAATTAAATTAATTAAATCGTGCATTCGCTTATTCTTAGAAGCTATATTTCACACTGTTAAACGAAGTTATTTGTTGGATAGTGTACAAAAGAACGATACGTGTATATTTAATCTGAAACTCTCTTGATACGAATATTTATTTTACAGCCCAAAAGCACTTTACATGCTAATCTCCATAGTCACGGGTTCAATTCTCGGCTGGAGTGCAGGAATTTCTGCCACGGCTTCCAGTGATCGACAAAGGGCAATTAACCTTGGGAAAGGAGTTTTAATGAGTCTCCTGTCGGCGTCAAATCTCATTCCTGAAAGTGTTAAAAGTCCCTAGTTACGTTGAGCTCGCCATCCCTGATCTACTTGCCCTCTGTGACCTTCAGTTTATTCCTTCCTTCCACTATCATTTATAAACTATCCTATTTATAAAGATACCTGGTGTGGACTAGAATTGATGTTGCTGCTTCTTAGTACGCTGGTGGATTGGCAATTTTTACAAAACTAAAACCTTGAAAAAAAAAAAAAAAAAAAAAAATAATAATAATAATAATAATAATAATAATAATAATAATAATAATAATAATAATAATAATAATAATAATAATAATAATAATAATAATAATAATAATAATAATAATAATAATAATAATAATAATAATAATAATAATAATAATAATAATAATAATAATAATAATAATAATAATAATAATAATAATAATAATAATAATAATAATAATAATAATAATAATAATAATAATAATAATAATAATAATAATAATAATAATAATAATAATAATAATAATAATAATAATAATAATAATAATAATAATAATAATAATAATAATAATAATAATAATAATAATAATAATAATAATAATAATAATAATAATAATAATAATAATAATAATAATAATAATAATAATAATAATAATAATAATAATAATAATAATAATAATAATAATAATAATAATAATAATAATAATAATAATAATAATAATAATAATAATAATAATAATAATAATAATAATAATAATAATAATAATAATAAAAAGGGAGTTTGGAATTACATAAATACACAATCACCTATTAAGGTGTACCGCAGGCAAAACGTGCTACAGCTGGTATAGCAATTATGACAAAAAAGGAATTAGACAAATAAAATTCATATTTATGAATTCATCAATAAAAGAATAATGAAACTAAGGTTTAGAATATCAAGAGGATACATGACAATAATAGGTGTGTATTGTCAGAACACGGAAGAGTAGAAGAAGCACTAGGTTTCTACGAAAATCTTCAAAGGGTAAAAGATAAAATAAACTCAAATGATTATTTAGTAATAGCTAAGAATTTAAATGCCAGGGTACTAAGTAAACATGGAAAAAAGACAATAAATAGAATTGGGACACTCTTGATAGATTTGGTAAATTTCAGTAACGAAATTTTTATGTCCCTAGAGATATCCATAAGTATAGCTGCTTTCAGACCTTGTACTGGATACAGTGGTATCCCCTGGTATTCAGGGGAAGTGATATAAGTTCAGATCACTTTCTACTTATATTAACATTAGTTATCCTTGCGCGATGGAAAAGAAATGCCAAGAGGATGAATGATTCTGAAAATGAGAGGAATAAAGTTTTTAAAATCCATTTTTTGAAAGAAGATTCCATTAAAGAATTATATAGAAGATGAGTGAACTTATAGTCAATATATAACCCAGCAAAAAAAAAAAAAAAAAAAAAAAAAAAAAAAAAAAAAGAATAAAAAATAAATAAAAAATAAATACATCAGAAATGGGAAGAAATCAAAGAAATTAACATTCAAACAGCAAGAGAAGCGCTGGGTACAAGGAAAACGTTTATAAAAGAAGAGGATTAAAATTTGGAATGAGGACCTAGTAAGAGGAATGAAAGAGGAAAAACATGCACATATGATGTACTTGAAACAAAAGACGGAAGAAACTTTAATAGATTATAAATATAAATGTGCAGTAGTCAGAAGGGAAGTAGGAAAGTAAAGAGAAGAGAATGACCCTCCCTCTCTCAAAATTTTTTCGGCTCCCTTTCCCATAATTTCGACGCCTTTATTCGCGGTCTCGGGGAATACGATATTGACCCCGGGGAACGATACAAGCATCCCAGGCTCCTTCTCCACCGAACCTAAATACATCCTCTCTCTCTATTCCAAATTCCTCATCATAAAAAACAATAATAAAAATACAAAATAAAAAACTACCTATGGAAATGCCACCGTTTATCACAGTCTTAATAGCAAAACCCCCATTGAACCACCTAGTCCTGGAATGGTTTCTGTCGGAAGGCCCCGTCAAGACTTGGCGGTAACCCCTTCCAACGACACTTACTCTGCAGTCTGCAGTAAGAAGGGAATGGGAAATATACATAAGCAAAATAGAGGACGACGTGCATGGGAATCAAGATAGAGCTTATAAAATCTTGAAACTTCTAAATAAACAAGAGAGAGAGACAACATAATAATCAAATATTGAAAAGTGGCTAGAATACCTCCAAGATTTATGGACAGAGAAATCGGAAGAAGATGAAGTTATGTTATTACAGCCAGATGAAAACATAGATCCTATATCATATGAAGAACTCAAAAGCGCACTAGAGAGATGAAGAAATAAGAGGTCAGCAGGTGCTGATAATATAAATAATGAATTAATAAAATACGCACTAGAATTAGTACAATATCGTACGAGGCTTGTCCGTAAAATAAGGTCTCCAATTTTATTTAATATAGATAACATATTTATTGTGAATAAATGTTACACTGATTGAAAGGCGGAACTTACAGTTATTTTTCAACGTAATCACCATTGCGATCGATGCACTTTTGCATGCGCTGTGGCAGTTTTTGTATACCCTTGTCATAGCACTCTCCCGCCAAGTTGCGTAGGTAGCGTTCAACCTCGTTTTTCAAATCATCGTCGGTCTGGAAATGTGTTCAACCCAGGTGTGACTTCAACTCAGGAAACAGATGATAAACACTAGGTGCTAAGACTGGACTGTAGGGGGATGGGTGAGAATGTCCCATCCGAACTGGGCCAGGAACGTTGCCGTTTATGGTCTTCGGTGAGCATTTTGGGAACCCACCTCGCACACACCTTAGGATAATGCAAATGTTCGGTCAAAATCTTGTCAATCGTGGTCTTACTGACTTCAGTATAAGTTCGCACAGCTCGCGAACTGTCCCACGCCAATCTTTAAGCATTTCTTGCTCCACATTTGCAATTGTTTCGACTGAAACCGAAGCCCGACCATAACGCTGTTCCTCATGGACGTCTGTACATCCGTCTTTGAACTCTCTGACCCACCTTCACACGCTTTTGACGTCCATACACCGTAGCCCATAGACTTCGCATAACTGATGATGAATTTCAGTGGGAGTAGTGCCCTTGGCACTCAAAACGGATCACTGCACGCAACTCACACTTGGCGACGGAAGTGATAGGAAGGTCCATCGCAAACGGCTGCCCAGCCAAGACTAATGGTTGCAACGGGTTCGTTGTGGTGGGGATTTAAAGAGGTGAAACCAAGCTACACGCCAGTGTTGCCGGATCTCGCGTAATAGCGTTCCTCACGGCTCCAGCGCCTTGGAGACCTTATTTTACGGACACGCCTCATATATTGGATATACTTAATATGTGTTGAAAATTTGGCCATTCCTGGAGGAATGGAAGTTAGAAAAAATATAACCAATATTCAAAAAAAAAAAAAAAAAAAAAAAAAAAAAGGAGAAAGAAATTTTTGTAATAAATATTGATGAAAAAGTATTTTAAATTCATTTTACAAAATACCTGTAGCAATAATAAATAACCGACTGAGTATAATATGAGAGAATATAATATCAGAGGTTTAAAATGGCTTTCGTAAAGCTAGTTCTTACATAGTTCTTACAATTGTATATTTAGTATCAGTCAAATCATTGAGAAACATAGCACAATATACCAAAATATATGGCCTCCGTTGATTTCGAAAAAGCCATTCAGAGAGTAAAAAGAAACAAGCCATGACATATTATGAAAGAACACTTTACATGCTAATCTCCAAAGTTACGGGTTCAATTCTCGGCTGGAGTGTAGGAATTTCTGTCGCGGCTTCCAGTGATCGACAAAGGACAGCTAACCTTCGGGAAAGGAGGTTTAGTGAGTCTCCTGTCGGCGTCAAATCTCATTCCTGAAAGCGTTAAAGCCCCCACTTACGTGTAGCCCGCCACCACAGATCTACTCGCCCTATGTGACCTTCACTTTATCCCTTCCTTCCTGATGTCAACAACAACACTTATTAGCAATAATAAGAAGTTTGTGTATAGACAATAAAATTACGATAGAAACAGGAAACAATAATAACTTAACAGCAACAATTAACAAAGGAGTTAAACAATGTTATCCCCTTTTGGCACTGCTTTTTAATATATATGAATGATGTCATCTGAAAAGGGCAGACAAGTTAAGAAAACCATTTTAAAGTAAAAATACGGTATTAGATATTATTTTATATGCAGATGACCAGGTTCTATTATGTAGCTCGGAAAACAATCTACAAAAGAGCATATATCTATCAAATAATTTATGCAAAGGAATGCAAGCAATTAAAGCAAAAATAATATTCAAAGATAAGATGATGGAGCGGGTCAACTATTCATATTTTAAAACTGAAGATGTACATTATAAGATTAATAGATTTAATAATATTTGCGGTACCATAAAATGATATGACAAGACCGCTAGAAAACAAAAAAAGTATAATTGTGCAAAGTAATGGCAGTGCCCATGCTCTTATATGGTTTAGAATTTTGCACATTTCATAAAAGCGAGGGAAGACAAGTAGAAGCTGCAGAAATAGATTTCTAAACTGTGTTGCAGGTTACACACTATTTGATGGAAAGAGAAGTGCTCACATAAGGACAGAACTTGGTATATTCAATTTAATAGAGAAGGTAAATGAATATAGAAGCAACTGGAAAGAGCATGTGAAAAGAATGGACAATCATCCAATATCAAAACTGTTGTTGAATTATAACTCCAAAGGGAAAAGAAGAATTGGGAGACCAAGGAAGAGATGTCGACATTTCAATGTTTGAGACCGGAAGAAGTCTTTTAGGCTTAAACTCTGTATATGATGACGGTGATAAACAAAAATAACCTGGTCCACTGGGATGCAGATTAATACAACAACCACTCTTATTATAAAACAAAATGATCAGAGACCAATTAAAGAAAATCTGGATGAATATAATAGGGTATGGAATCCGGAATAATAAATGATCTTCACTCTACGAAAATAGATTCCTTGCACCTATTAAAAGTGTTTTAAGGTGGCACAGAGCAGTTGCAACAGGGTTGCTTGTGACTGATCACGGATCGCTTATGAAAAACGTCGCAGCAGATACATGAAATATTTGCAATAAAAAATAGAAAATAGAAAATAGAGAAGGCTAAAGGACCAGGCCGCTTGCCTGGAGGGGACAAGGTAAAACCAAGAACCAAGACGAATGGAACGTGTTGATATAATTCTGGATTTTCTTTTTATGTTTTTTTTTTCTAAGGGAAAACTCCATAAAATATACCATATCCAGATACATTCAACCGAAATTTGAACTCGGTACCTCTTAACATGAGGTAGACCCACTACCATTTAGGCTACAGAGGCGGCAAAAGGCTAAACTTTGTGCAGAAGAATATCTTACAATGCAAAATCTGAAATAAATAAAACAAATGGCTATACTGTTAAACTTATGAATGGCAAGTACTGAAGAAGATATACAATTTATTTCTGTAAAGGGTACAAGTGTGAACGTACAAAAATAAATTGGATGCAAAGTGCCGTACGGAATGAATACATTGCCACACCTCCTGAGCACTATCATCATGTCCGCTGGAACTTGCTTCATCACACGCACAAATAACATAGCAATTTGTCATATTCCTTTGAATTATCATCAAATATAATTCTTCTGCTGTCGTAAACTTCTATTCGTGTATTACATTACAATATCTTACGAGAAAAGTCACTCTGGGGCGATTAAAATCTTCACTTTTAACAAATTGATGTGGTATGCTGTTTATTTACTGGATAAAGAAGTAATTGAATAATTTATACATTAGAACAACTGTATCAAAGTACTGATAGACAAGTTTGTTTCTTGCTCTAAACTTCGTTTCATGTGATCGCAAAATAATGGAAATCTTAAAAATATACTTGTTTTTTTATTTTCTGTAGCTTAATATTCATATACTACCTAATATATCATCAATATTAGCTAGTGAATAAATGTACAATAAAGACAGTGGTACATTCGCCCAAGCTAAATGACACAGAGTCCAACCTTATCCCAAATCGCTTTTACAGTTCTTATAGACTAGTTTTCTCTTCGTCCGCTTGAATATTCATTGACATTCTATCAGCACTGGGCAGTATCATTCTAGTGATATCATCTGCCTACACCAAAGTACGAGGGCTGTTCAATAAAGAATGATCACAATTTTTTTCTGACAACGTACATTTACTCATCCTTATAATTTTGATAGTGCCCTGATTGACAGAGCAAAATACGAAGGCTGCTCAATAAAGAATGATCACTTTTTTTTTTTCTTTTTGGGCAACGTGCCTTTACTCGTCCTCATAATTTTGATGGTCTTTCTCAAAATATTCTCCCCTTAATGCCATGCACCTATCCCAGGGTTTCTGCCAGTCTTCAAAGACATGCTGGAAACCATTTTTGAGATATCCTTCAAAATCGCCTCCGCAGCCTTCACCACCGCTTCTGATGATGGATAATGCCTCCCACGAAGGTGTTTCTTCAAGTTAGGGAATAGAAAAAGTCACATGGGGCTAAATCCGGACTATAGGGAGGGTGAGGGATGCACTTCTCTTTGATTTTTTGCAAGATATTCAGCAACAACATTGGCAATATGCAGCTACGCATTATCGTGGTGCAGCATCCAGCCTATTTCACAGAAATGTGGTCTTTTGCACCTGATATGGACTTGCAATGTTTTCAGAACATCCCTGTAGTATTGTCCAGTTACTCATGTGTGTGCAGGTACAACATGCTAATAAACCATTCCATGAATATCAAAGAATGAGATGACCATAACTTTCCCAGCAGAAGCAACCACTTTTGCCCTTCTGGGGGGTTGGTGATTAAGAAGATTTCCACACTGAGCTTTGCTGTTTGCTCTCAGAATCCAAATGATGTTGCCAATCTTCATCAGCAGTGATTACGTTTGAAAGAAACTCCAGATCTTCCTCTAACATCAACTTTAACTGCATGTTACCTCCATTGCAGCGGTAGGCGATACTGAACATGTCTGAACTTGCCTGGTTCTCACGGCGGGAACCAGAGGTACTAACAATGAAACTACTACGACGTGTTTGTTTCACATTAAACTAACAGAATATAATAAGATTGAATTTTAGTGCGGAAAATTATGACCGTAAAAAGATTATGATCATTCTTTATTGAACAGCCCTCGTATAACAAAATCCACACTGTTTATATTAATCCAGAGTTCAGACTCAGTAAAATTTATGTCGTTAAATTATGTGAAATTTGCAATTAAGAAAGAAATAATGGCACATACGTTTAATATAACTTACGGTGTAAACGATTAAAAGAATATTTTAATTTTGAGTGAAAAACATTTTTCCAAAGTTTTAAATATATATTAATCTCGTGTTGCAAAGCTTCATCCCCAATTAAAACATAAATCAGAGTAGATAATCAGTTAAATTAAATATGTAGATTTACCGTTATTGAATGGGAATTTTATGGCACCATTTCTTGTTGTCTACTAAATATACTGAAATTTATGTCAGATAAATTGAAATGTGAACAACAAGCAAAGAACTAATTATGATGACGTTATATCGAATGCTCAAATTCCTATCGCTGATGAACAATTCAACTGATTATTTATTTATATTAATTAAATAATAGCATGGGAATTCATTAAAACGTTTTAACACACTACAATGATGAAAACCGTATTGCCAGAATGACTAAACAAGTTATATACCATGTTACAGAATTTATTTTACTTTGTAGTCATTCACAAATGACTTGAAGCATAAATAGAAAACAAGGTTATAAAACTTAAATGCTGTTTTGAATCAAATTTTAAAATATTACTTACTTTTTGTTTTAATGAAAGAAATAATTACGTTTCAAAGCAGGTGCATCGATCGTTATTAAACTGCTAAACTGCGGTATGTGCTCTTTGTAAATCATCCGTATACATCTAGATGCATGTAATATTTTAACTCAGAATACTTAATATGAACCAATTACCCGTTTGATAGGAAGATTTGTATGGTGTCCTGGATTGGTTGCATGGTATTTGTTTCATTTATTTTTTTCTACTATTTCTGTTGTTCACCGACACTTTAATAAACGAATGCTCTGTTATTTAATTCATTCTTTATAAGTTCGTATAGCCCTAGCACAGAATTTCCCACTGAAGTAACACTACATTCAATAAGACCATAAACGCAATCCTCAGAGTTTGAATGGAGATATTAGTGTTTATAGTATTTAAGTTAACTTAGAAGTTTTATTTTTTTTCAAAAATAAGATGTTTCTCTTGGATGTTCCAGTCATTTTTATAAGGGACTTCGAGGAAAAAAAAAAGAATATTCATGTTTGCGTCAAATAGGTGCATACAAGAATAAACGACAGAGAAGATTAACATAGCCTAGAACGCGAGTTTCTTGTGCTTTTGTAAGTTGAACCCTTATTATAGTAATTTTTAACGTCCATTCTTGCTAAATACTGCACTTCAGGGGGTAGTCACTAGCCATTTGTGCAGTGAAGTAATATTTTAAGAAAGAATTGTAGGGCGCAGAAGTTCCAGATCTAAAGTTTAGGGCACCTATCCGACTTTTGCGATCACTGAAGAATATTTGGAAAAATTGTCAGGAAGAACAGTTCTGACAGGATTTGAACCGCAGACTTACGAATGTGAGCCTTAACACGCTATGCAAAACCATCTCACGCAGTAAAAATTGTATCTCTAACCAGCAGATCTGAATAATACTGATTAATTTGGAAATTAAATATAATGTGATAATAAAAATAATAATAATAACCGCGTAGCTAAATAGCCCTTCCTGGACCAAAGTTCTCCACCCGAACGCTGCGTCCCCCCTCCATTCACAACAGGCGTCGTGAATGGGCAGTACTGGAGGGTGGAACGTGATCGCGCCTTGGTCTTCCGGCCGGTATGTGCGATTTTTACAACATTAATAATAATAATAATAATAATAATAATAATAATAATAATAATAATAATAATAATAATAATAATAATAATAATAATAATAATAATAATAATAATAATAATAATAATAATAATAATAATAATAATAATAATAATAATAATAATAATAATAATAATAATAATAATAATAATAATAATAATAATAATAATAATAATAATAATAATAATAATAATAATAATAATAATAATAATAATAATAATAATAATAATAATAATAATAATAATAATAATAATAATAATAATAATAATAATAATAATAATAATAATAATAATAATAATAATAATAATAATAATAATAATAATAATAATAATAATAATAATAATAATAATAATAATAATAATAATAATAATAATAATAATAATAATAATAATAATAATAATAATAATAATAATAATAATAATAATAATAATAATAATAATAATAATAATAATAATAATAATAATAATAATAATAATAATAATAATAATAATAATAATAATAATAATAATAATAATAATAATAATAATAATAATAATAATAATAATAATAATAATAATAATAATAATAATAATAATAATAATAAATTAGTACAGAGCTAAATTCTCTTTCTGAAAATGAAATATCTGCTGTGTGTATTATATTCATGTCCACAAGTATTACCTGTACCTTTAGTGACTATTTTTATTGCATGTGTTGATACCACAATACGTAATTATCATATTAAGCTTTTGTAATTTATATGCATAAGGACTGCAAATGAAATAAGGCTTTCCTTTTGTTTTGATGCAGCAGGACTTGCTCTCCAGCCAGGAGTAACCCACGCGATTAAAAATAGCAGCTTATACATTGTGGTCAAACTTGTTCTTTGTTGATGTGTTTCATTTATGATGATTAATCGATGTCATACTTCCATGAATAATGGAAGAACGCAGTTGTGAACAAAAGGCGCTTCTTCAAGATGATCGCCCTATTACAATCTTCCTAGGAAATTCCATTTGCAAATGTTCTCAAATTTGTAGTTCCGAGTAAGAAAGACTGTGATTTATGGATCAACCATCAGTTGTAATGACTTCAACAGAATGGAAATCTGTCAGAACTGAAGGAGGTATTTTAAAATAACAAGACGAGATTTGAACATGCTACTGTGTTTGGAACTTGCACGCAACGGCTCCTAGTATCGTTAACAATGTGTGTGGGAGAAGTGGTATCATTAAATTGGACGTACTAATATCAGATGAAGTAAGATTACTGCTGGAAACGGTCTTACATATCCTTTGTGCTTTTATTCATTACCAGGCATAGGAATTCCCAAGCACTAAACACAGGGCGGAAGGAAATAAAGTTAAATGTTTACTATAATTGCTCCAATTTTAGAAGACAGGTTGATAAAAAACATAACGTTATTAATTCCCACTAATCCCGGGAGACCAAAGCACATATGTAGTAATAAAATGTGTCTGATTAAGTAGGAGTTTTTAAAGAAATGCGTTAATTAGACGTAGAAACGTGGATTAACAAGGAATAGTAAATAATTTGATAGTCACACTAGTTTACACTAAATTCTGAGTATTCCTTCTCCTTTCTTTTACATTTATTCGGTAATTATGACTAGTACCAGTTTGTTTCTCACTACTGAACAGTTCAATGCGGAAGGATACAAAATGTTTTGTTAACATCAAGTCCAGTTCTGAAGTTGCGTTGATTATATACTAAAAGTAGGGGTAGGGTAGGTAATCAACTGCCGCTCATTCTCGTACAATCATTTGTCATACAGACAGCAATGACACCGGTTTTTTCCTACCCGACAATGAACCACTCGTTCCGTGTACGCGTTCTTTTTATTGAAAATGATTTAAGTGTTCATATTTCAGCCAAGGCTTAAACTTTCTCTACCATGCTCTATATTTTATTGATTTGCAGAAAGAAAGAAGCTTTGAAACGTTTAAACATTTGGCAAAAACACGCTTTCCCTTACAAGGTGATGGAATAGTAAAGCAGGTATTTTTCTTTAACAGTACAAAATGCTACTACACAAAAACTGCACATCTCATTAAAAGATCCAGTTTATATCAGATACATTGTTTCTTCCTCTTTTTTGGGTAGAGTGAGCCATTTGTGATCTCTTTCTTGTTATATGTTTAAATTCTTCTCGGCCATCACACAGCAAACACCTTCTTAAAGACTTGACTAACGCCTAAGGCCTATTGTATTCTGATATTCCCTTGCACGGGATACGTGTTTAAGAATAGATTTTTATTTAAGATTTATTAAAAATGAAATGAAAACGAATAGAGTGTTGATAACGAGGTTTATACGAGCTACGAAAGAGAGCGACCACGAGCAGTGGACAGTGGATGGAGAAAAAGAACTGGTTGCTAATTCGCGAATTGCAGAATCCACCTTTAATACAAAATTATATTGCTTTACATCTATTATATAGAACAGTAATCCAACGTGTTCACGAATTCATTTTAGTTGCATACAGTCTTGAAGAACGAGTGAAGTGCAGAAGCTTCAAATACTCTGGACTAGTAGGGTTTCTCATTCAAAATAGTTCTGGATTAAAACACCAGTCAGCATAGATGTTGCACGGTTGAGTTTTTTACATGAAAATTATGATAGCACTACTATTTCCAATCCGTTCTCTTATACACTGTTGTTGAATTAACAAACACTACTACTAAATCTCTAAATTTTTGTATTAGTCATAACTAGGGCCCGGATTTTGAAGAAAAGTCATCTTTCTTCTGAGTAGTCACAGACGATGCTTATTGGAAATTAAGTGCATTCTGGAACAAATACATTAGATATATATGCTTTTTATAGGTCATCAAAATCCATTTTTTCACATTTTTGTAATAAAGTCATTTTTTAACATTTAGATGCATTTTCCGATCATTTTCTTTCCTTTTCACGAATTTATTAGGCATTTTCATCTGTAGCCCACATTCGGGAGGCCCGAGTTCAATTCCCATGGCAGACCTGACCCTGATCCATGGGCTTTTCGTTTTTTTTAAATAATCTGTGATTAGAAGCTCATATCATGTAAGCCGATATCTTGTCAGGAGAAAACTTCAGAACTGATATTTTTGAACAGGATTTAACAGGCAGTGACATAGTTTTCTTCAAATATGCATCTATAACTTCTGTGGAAGTGGAGAGAAGTTTCTCAAAGTATGAAACAGTATTAGCTGACAATCGCCGTTCCTTTACTTTTGGTAACTTGAATATGACCATGGTGGTGTACTGCAACGCTAAGTAAGGTATGTTTTGGCTAATGGGTACAGTAACTTATTTCTCCTTATTCTATAAAATTTAAACTGACCCGATGAATTTTGAATTTATTTATTATTTAGTAGCAATAATTGCATTATTTACTAAGACAGTTAATTTTAAAACGTGGTTATTCCAACCATATATTCATTATTTGTATGTGACAGATATTAATTTATTATTATGAAAGAAATTGTTGATTTTAGTTAGGTCGTTCTTTTACATTTTATCTGCAGTTTTTATATTTCAAGGACATTTTATAGCTCATTTTTAGAGAACTTTTAGGTCAACTTCCGGGCCCTAGTCATAACAATACAAATAAAAATTATGTACTGAAACACATCTATTTCTGTAAAATTCTTTCATATTAATGGCAGTAAACGAATTTTTTTTCGTACTGGCCTGTTCTTAAGCGGAACAGAACTTTCTATATCTCCCGAAAACTTTTGTTCGTAGACATGTGGGGTTTCTGAAATTCATGATTCAAGTGATACAATACTTTAAGATAAATGGTTTTTTGCAGGAAAAGAGAGGAAAATGGAAAATGAAAAAGACTACCGGAGGGAAGAGAGTGAAAAAGGACCATAATGCACCATATAACAATGGAGAAGCATGCCAATCCCGAATACTATATACTATTTATTTGTTGTTACAACCCTCAGATGTGTGCTTTAAGGGCGGGGGATCTGTAAATTCTGTTGTATTTGTAAGGTCTTCCTGCAACGGAATCCTAGATAATCTTCATTTTACACCCTTAATATACGGCATAATTTGTTGTACTGTTCACAGAGAATCGTGAGAGACAGGGCTAAAATCCTTTTTGTAAATTTAGGCGATCTCACTACAATTATTTCCCGTAAAACGTGTTGTGCTAGGCTCCAGAGAAATTCTTCCTATGCTTTGGATTAGCTATAGAGAAGATAAAAATGTTTGAATCAATAAAAGAAACTATTATTGGTATAATATTAATAATAGAAAATAATAAGTTTATCACGTGGTAGGTTAAAACTTCTAACTTACTGGAACAAAGAGGATACTTTATTCTGACATATCTTTCACACAACGTAAATACTAATGAATTTGATTTGTCGTGTCTCTCTATCCTACATAGGGAAATGTCTCCTTCTAGAACTGTAGAAGACTGCCGAGACATAAATACTAGTACGGAATTCTTAATATAGGAATTCCTTCCTTAAACACATTGGAGCTTTAATTGCCTCGGGTTGGCAAGAGGTAATATTTGACACGTGGGTTTTTCCAAGAAATCTCGATCAGTTGATTCAGACATAGCGAGTTGGGTGGCCAGAACATAATAAATTGTCATTCCTTGAGTCACTTCATTACTCGCTGGTCTGTGTGGCCGCGGAATTATCTTCTTCATAGAGTTGTCTGAAGTCATATATTGTTATGACCGATTGTCCTATGTCCACTAAAATACAAACAGCTTCTGCATTCCAACTGAACATGCTACGTAAACAAAATACACTGTTAAAGCATTAGCTCTTCAGATTAAATCCTTAAGTTAATGCCTGGCAATCAAGAGCTCAGACAGGTTACGAAGAAGTACCTTACGGTTGTCTACAATAATAAGCATGAAGCACTGTGCCATTCTTTTGACAATAATATTGAACGTACGTTTCTTTTCTTTTTATGAATGTACATAAATTACAATTCCGTGGCAGAGAGCGATAACTTGATATGTATTTTTGCGGGTTTGTTGATGTGTTGCTATAATGGTAATCTTGGATTTGTCAGAACCCTATAAATGTATTTTATTTGTTTGAAGTAGATGAATAGAGTAACAAAATAACCTATGTGCACCTTAACTTATTAATAAACAGAAAAGTAACCATCATTTGATACGTAACAATTAGGTACCATGTTTTTCATATCAACTTATGGTTCGCTACCACAAATTTATTTGGACACATCTTGCTTAGTTTTTGTTTTATCAAATCTATAATGTTATTGTTACTGCTCCTGCCAGTATGATATGTTTAAGGTTATTTGTTATTATCTAGTCATCATGCAACATGTCGCAGTTGTCCAAAGATTTATAGGCATTTTTGCCATAGTCATTCTGATCTATGTATTCCCTTATCGGCCCTGAGTTTAGAGCAGTCTCCGTCCAATGGTATGGCCAAGTTAGCAAGTACTTTATATGTATTATCTGAATTTTTTGTGAAATTGATTTTGTTTCTCTTATCGCCAGGAATTATCGATATTTTTCCTAAACTTTATCAAACTTTCTCAATTTCTTTTACCTCTCTAATATATATTTAAAATTTAAAACATATGTCGACGTCATTATGGGATACCTATATCAATTTCTATACTAAATACAAATATAATAATGTGATAAATATCCCAAGGAAACCTAAAATAATTACAAAAGTAATTAAAAAATCTGGTAAACCTATTGACCAAAATTTGCAAACATGTTTATTCTTTTTACTAATTAAATATAATAATGGTTCGTGCGATAATTTGGCTGCTAGAATGGCGAATACCTTTCGAAATCGTATATACTTAATTCGCATGGTTGTTAATTCCAACAGGTCAATGATCCGAAGCATACTACTGAAATTTTAAGGCTATGGATCCTGTATAACACTCCTCATACTTTGAAGACACCGCCCCAATGTCCAAATTTAAATCCCATAGAGATCATCTGGAAAGTACTCGAGGAGCGTGCGAAGAAGCATCACATCAGAAGCAAGGAACATGTGAAACAAGCTCTTCAGAGTGGAGAATATGGACTCTGCAGTCACTAAACAACACACACAGACAATGCCCAAACGATTATCAGTGGTAATTCAAAGAAAGGGGATGATAACTAAATACTAGCTGTTCTCTGTTCGAATACTTATGTCCAGATGTAAAGTAACCGTTCTATTTCTCCTTGTACTGCAAATTAGTTTCAGTTGCTATATATTAGTTTATATGTTTAATAGAAGACTCAAGTTTATTTTATACCAGTTGTATTTAGGTATACTTACTCTGCGTAGCTTTAAAATAATATAAGTAATAAATATGTTTACGTTCTAATACTTATGTCGGCCTCTGCGTATCTGGGTCTACTTCTTTCTGTTATCTATATATTCAACATTTGCCAGAGTATAGAAAGGCCTTGAAAGCTTAAGTTGGAAACGAAATTTTGCACCATGTAACTAATTTCTGTTATTTACCAATCTTGTTTACATGGATCGTAATTTAACATTTCCAATCTAACCTGATTGCTATGTAAACAAAAGAAATACCAGTGCTGAAATAAATAAAATTAATAGTGCGGGAAATAAAAGCATTACAATACAAAAACCCTCTCTTTTAATAAATACACTCAATTATTTAAATTTCTAAAATTAATTCCATAATTTAACTTTAACACAATTTGTAGCATCGAAAATTTCGACCAAAAACTTGAACTCCAAAATTTACAACTTATAAATACAAAATATGTCAATACATTATTTTCATTGATATCTAAAGCATGCCTTTTACCATTGGGGGAATCAAATATATGTTAACTCATACCTCTGTTCTGTTTTCTTCGGTATTAAATCACCTCAGATTTTCCAAACATATTGTATTTCAAAATGTTTGGACACGTCTTAAATTAATCCTTCTATAATGCACGAGGGCTGTTCAATAAAGAATGATCATAATCTTTTAGGTCATACTTTTTCGGAATAGAATTCAATCCTATTATATTCTGTCAGTTTAATGTGAAACAAACATGCCGTAGTAGTTTCATTGTTGGTAATCCTGGTTCCCGCCTGTGAGAACCAGGCGAGTTCAGACATATTCAGTATTGCCTACCGCTGTAATGGAGGTAACATGCAATTAAAGTTGATGTTAGAGAAAGATCCGAAGTTTCTTTCATACGTAATCAATCTCTGCTGATGAAACTGGGCTACATCATTTTGATCCTGAGAGCAAACAGCAAAGCTCAGTGTGGAAATCTCCTTCATCACCAACCCCTGAAAAGCAAAAGTGGTTGCTTCTGCTAGGAAAGTTATGGCTATCTCATTCTTTGATATTTATGGTATGGTATATCAGCATGTTGTACCTGCACACACATCGGTAACTGGACAATACTACAGGGATGTCCTGAAAACATTGCAAGTCCATATCAGGCGTAAAAGACCACATCTCCGTGAAGCAGGCTGGATGCTGCACCACGATAATGGGCGGCCGCATATTGCCAATGTTGTTGCTGAATATCTTGTAAACATCAACAAGAAGTGCATCCCTCACCCTCCCTATATTCCGGATTTAGCCCCATGTGACGTTTTTATATTCCCTAACTTGAAGAAACGCCTTCGTGAGAGGCATTATCCATCATCAGAAGCAGTGGTGAAGACTGCGGAGGCAATTTTGAAGGATCTCTCAAAAAATGGTTTCCAGCATGTCTTTGAAGACTGACAGAAACGCTGGGAGAAGTGCATCGCATTCAGGGGAGACTATTTTGAGGACAATCAAAATTATGAGGATCATTAAAGGTACATTGTCAAAAAAAGTGATCATTCTTTATTGAATAGCCCTCGCAGTAAAATAAATCAGTTTTCTAGCATTACTATAAATGTAATACATATGCAAATATAATTCAATGATATGCTTATACAAAATCTAGTGTGTAAAATACACGTGTTAAGGGCTGGCATAAGGCACTTTCCACATTAACGTCAAAATATACTATTATCTATTATGAATCCAGCCTCAGTGTTGTTTCATCTATTTACCTTGTGGGTCCTCAATGATGATAGATTTTAGACAAAATGTATAAGCCGATTATAAACCTGTGTTGTATATGAGTATTTGTTCTGATTCCTCCAACAGCAAAAAAGATCTGGGTAACTAATTTGTTCTTTTCTATTTGCTGGATTGTGACATTTTAAAATACAACACAAATAAATGACAGATGTCATCTTTAAATAATGCCTGTAATCTAAACTTGCATAGAATTTTATTTAAAAATAGCCTTAATATTTAACATGAACATTCTAGATTACACCGCGATAAAGCAAATCTGAAAGCTTATTAAAGCTAAGTTTGGAAAATGATCAGTACCACAACATAATTTGTGTGACACAAACTTTGTAATTTAATGCAATCTGCGCTTGTCTACAGTAAACTGTCTTAGTTATACACAAATTCAGTGCAAATGAAAAAGATTCTATTGACTATTTATAAACATCTCCACATACAGATCTTATTTATCAGTCAGTACGTCATATGATAATTCCGGAGGAATCTTTAGGTGTATTTTAAGAAAATGCATTTGGCATATGCTTAAAATTTTGAAATAGGATAATATAACATGTCATCCTTTTGAAAATTTTCGGTTTATTATACCTATCTTAAAGTATTAAGTTTAGTATTTATATGATTTTTCAAGTGTTGGAAGAGACCATTGTCTGAACATCAAACCGATTAATGTTAAATGTAAAATTCAATTATTACGTTAAAATGATAAGGTTGATACTGCACTCTTGTTCAGGTGAGTGCCTTCCGTTCACTAAGCACATTTTCTATTTTTAGCCAGTGATAACTCTGTGCCCTGCCCTTTGCAACAAAAGCGTTGAAGTTCACATTCCTGCGAATTAGCACACTCTCACGTGTGAGATCACGCAATTTGAAGTTCCTCAGATTTGTTGCCGGATAAAAGGATAACGTCAGACTTTAGAAGAAGAATTACCTGCCTATTTTCGTCAATGCGTGCTTCACTCGAGCTGCGTATACCACATAATGTTGGCCATGACCTTACGAGGTCGCTTGATGCCCTCCAGCACACCCTATCCATGCCAAACACGTAACAGTCTGTCATTAGCTAATGTCTGCCTTATCCACTTAACCTGTACTCATGAACTAGCCGGCAAATACACTGTCTTCCTTACTTTATGGCCTTCCTTGGAATGAGTTTCATTTACAGAGGCTATTATGCCAATTGAATGTTACTGTTCAACTATAAAATTGGCACTTTCCAGAAATGAGGTTCTAACTTCATACGAATTACGTGTAGCGAAATGCCCAATTAGATACCACATTTACAATTCATAAGTATTAATGTGGTTTTGTTTGTGTAAGTAATAGGATTACCTTTCAAAATATCCCCACTTAAAGTATAATGGCATTTTACATCCATGTTATACGCTAAAATTAAATACAGGTGCATTAGAATCTGGCATTCTAAAACATTAAAATTTAAAACTAAGAATGATAAACATAACCATACGTTCTTCAAATGAATTGATAGGTAGTTTTTGCATGTGTTATAGGTGCAGTTCCAAATATACAATTAACATGTAGAAATACGTGTTTTGAGGAACTGTAAATTCACTCAAAAATTATTTTCGGAAAACCGTCCATATGTACCTACTCGGTGGGAGGAAAAGATCAAATGATAAAGGTGGAACATGTACGAGAGTGGGTAAAAAATTAATGCCTCCTACTTTTTCTCTTTTAATTCACAAGAAAATTGAATCCAATTTACATACCTTGAAAACTACAACATTGACGATTAGTTTGTCACTATTCAATATAATCTCCGTCCTTTTCCACAGTTTTGGTCCACCTTTTAACTAGGGTATATATTCCAGTGTGGTAAAACACACGGTCTTGCTTCTTAAGCCATTGATGCACGGACGTTTTCACAGCCTCCTCAACTTCAAAATGAATCCCACGATGAGCTTCCTTTAGTGACCCGAACAGATGGAAGTCTGATGGTGCCAGGTCAGGGCTGTATGGGGGGTGAGGTAAGACTTGCCAACCCAGTTTCTCAATTTCTGCAGTGGTGTAACGTCTGGAAATGAAATGTGTAGTGTTTAACGCCCGCTTTTACTACATACGGCACCAAAGGCAATGACACTGATGATACATGAGATGAAGATGGAGCACCGGTGGAATGAGATGGCGGGGGAAACCGGAGGTCCCGGAGAAAACCCGCCCCAGCACCGTGTTGTCCACCATAAATCTCACTTTGCGGTCGCCTGGGATCGAACCCGGGCCGCCTTGGTGAGAGCCAAGCGGTCTAACCACTGAGCCACGGCGTGGCCAATTGTAACGTCTGGTGTGTGGTCTTGTATTGTCATGCAAAACAAGAACATCCGCCATAGTTTTTGTTGGGCGAACTCGGCGAAGACCTGCCTTCAGCCTTTTGAGAGTTCTGATGTATTGGACAGAATTTATTGTGCATCCCTGCTCCAAAAATCAGTCATAAGCACACCCTCTGCATCCCAAAACACTGTCGCCATAACTTTCCCTGCCGACCGCTGAGTTTTGAATTTTTTTTTCTTCGGTGACGTTGTGTGATGCCATTCCATTGACTATCTCTTTGATTCAGGTTCAAAAAAATTAACCCACGTTTCGTCTCCAGTAACAAATTTTTCCAGAAACTCCTCTCCCTCCAAACTGAAGCGCTGCAAGTGTTCGGAGGCTATTGTTTTCCTTGTTTCTTTGTTTTGGGCGGTTAACATTCTTGGTACCCAACGTGAATAAACTTTTGAGTAACCAGTTGATGAATAATGGTCATCACACTGCATTACTGCATTACCTGTAGCTTATGTGCATCACATTCAAGAGGTTCCAAGTTCGAAACTCGGACGCTGTGAGTTACCTGGATAAGGGTTTTTTCCAGAATTTCCTTTATCCTAAAAGAAGAATGTCGGGTAACTCTAAGCTCTATGGATCCCGGGCTCCCTTTAGCATTATTTCACTATTTCATCCATCGTCCGCTATGACGTACGTTGGACGACGTTACTTAAATGAGTTACTGAAGTCTGTGTACCTTTGTACGCACTTCTTTTGTTTCTATAGCAATCTATTCAGCCTTTCTTGAGTAAATAAATGACAGACCTAACAACATACAAGTAACTTTAATTGTTTTGTTGTCTAAAATCAATAGTTAATTATATAAATTATTTGTATAAAATATTTAAGCTGCATCATTGCCTATTGTATTTCATAATGTACCCGTTTTGCACAAAACGTAATTACAGGAAAGTGCCACTGGCATTGAAGGAAGGGGCCAAAACGAGGATTTAACAAGTAAACAAAAGGTTGCTAGTGATTAGCAGCATGTGTTTCCTAGTAAAAATCTCTATTAAGGAAACGACCTTGTAATGATGGAGGTTCCTGAATGGCAGCTTCAAAGCACGTCTTCCAACCGGTAACGTGTAACACAAATACGCTTTGGTATGTTCCAGCACATCCTATGTTCCTACGGAATAATTCATAGTAAACCTGATAGAACGTTGTTCTGGCTCTAAATTACGAAATAAACGCAAAGGGAATTTGAAACTACAGTCTACACCTATCTTGCTGTAATAGACATACATACACCTATTTATCAGAGGTATTTTAATACATATTCCACATGGGCCAACTACATGTAAGGTACCAACCAATTTGGAGCCAGATTTGCTAAAAGATAATTGTTTTTTAATTATCCGTTCCTCAGAAGCGATACACCTCCTCTCCGTAACTCCACTCGAACGAAAGAAGATAGTTTAACTTGGTTGTCGTATTAAGTTACGTCAGAGTTGCACACAGTTATTGGAAAAAATGAGTTAACTTTATTTAACTCTGCTCGCATTATTGGATTAAATGTCTGTTTCTCAGTTTTTTACTTGCTCCTCTTCACCCGTTCTTATCATCTTCATTTTCTCTCTCGTTTTCCTTCTACATATTCTTTTTTCTTTGCCCCTCTCTTTTCACTATCTCCAATTCTCTATGATACTCATTTTCACTTTTCTCTCATTCTCCATAAAAAATGAAGTGTCATGTAATCAAAGTTAACTGGGACAGGAACTGTCATTAGAGGAATTTTGTGACAATAACACGGTCTTCTTACACATGTTAAAACAAAAAAAGCTATTACTTTTGATGTTTACTCTGGGTACTGGGCTCTTGCATTGGGCATGCCATATATATACCACGGTTTTTTATGTCTGGATAGTTAGAGGCGTTTACTAATTCAGACAATTCGCTAGATCCGTTTTCATTACCTCTGATTTGCTGTATCTATTGCTAGTTACCTACTATTGTTAGATTGTAAATAGAGCCAGAACATAATCAAAAGTTATTAATTACCTAAATTAAGGTAGAGTAAAGGAACCATGCTCAAATGATAAGTATGAGATTATGATACTGTAAGCACAATGCAAGCAATTAGAATAAAGGACTGTATGAAGACTAGGGCAATCATGTAGACACGAATTTGAATAATGGATTGCACCATAATGGGAAAATATGTAACACAAGGAAGATACAGTTTTGTGTAGAGTAAATATATCATTACATTTAAGAGAGTAATTAAAATATACTCATAAAGAAGGGAAATATAGGAATACTGAAAGGTAAGTGCACCACTTACCATGTGCTGCTGTAATGAACACACTGTTTCTTCCCTCTTTAAAGCTCCGGCATTCCCCATAGCTTCTCATCGATCCACCATATTAACGTTTTCCTCACAGTGATCTGAAAAAATTATGCAAACATTGCGCTGATTTGGCAAAAGTTTCAAAAGGGACTGAATGCCAAAAGATAGAGAAGTGCTCGTATATCTCAGAAATCATCTGGTGGTCGCAAATTTGTAATTTTGGAATAAAATCATACTGTGAATAAGAACAGAGTATAAGGGTATTTAACTGGTGAAAAAACTATTGAAAGAATGTAAAAATAAACTCCAGTATAGTCTTAAGCAGCTTCCAAGATTATACAATTGGGTGTCTAAATCGAATAAATTGCAAGCCAGTAAAATATTACTGGTAAAACTTTCAGAACAGGTTTAAACCAAGTATTTCAGGACTTTATACCCTGTTTTTGTGAACGTAAAAAACTGCACATATTATTTTAATCTAAAAATTCGCATTGTTATTTCTCTCCCTAACGTTCGTTACTCGAGTCTCAACAGGAAAATGCAAAGCACAAACATCGATAATGATTTCATTGGACTTGGGGTTTTGCTGTTCTACATTTACTGGCTTGACCCGATTAATAAGTCATGCTTAAATTGGCAGCTTTAAGTTACGAAGTACCCTCGTGCGGTAGTTAGGGTTATGTTCATTTATATGAAGTGATGATGCAATTATATTACTTTTTATCTAGTGTATATGTAATTTTAGTGCATATGGTTTCATTGGTTTATTTCAGACAATCGATATTCATAAAAAGCCCGCAATTAAACTGATAAGCACACAAAACACAACAGAAAAGCACAACAAATAAAAAAAGTCAGTCCTCTTCCGCTATCCATTCAATACGGGGACTGCTTTGATTACTAGTTCCAAGCAGTATAGGATGAGTTACTGAGAAGAGAAGAGAAGCAGAAGAGACACAACGTGCTATGGCGAGTTCTGCATCTTAAAAACATTTTCCCCGAGTGCATGTGAAAACTATTACTTCGATAAGGGCCTTAGAATCCCGTAGGGGAGGGGATCCGCCCCTTCAGCTGCCGTGGTGCGGGTGCTGCGGACCCTTAGCACTCGTGGTACCTCTGACGTTACTAGAGGAACATCGGGCCGAACTGCCGAGCCCCTCCCGTCGGGGAATTGTTCGAATTGTGTTGGACTCGAGGGTCAGTGTGTTCCCGACACCTACGGGGAATTGGGTACCTCCGGCCAGGTTACGGCCGCCCGGAGGGGGTAGAGGGTTGCCTCATAAGTCCCGGGTACTAGCCTGCAGAGCTAGTAGAAGGTGTGCTAGACCACCAGGTGGCCCCACCGAGGTTTTCGGTAGTCTTCCCTGCGGGGTTGGCGCGCTTAAGTGGCGTATCCACTTCCATCCCATCTTGATGTTGTGCTCAGCGGGGGGGGGGGGCTTTTTAAGAAATCAGGTATTGCCCTATGGAAAGAGCCCCGGAGGTATCCAGGTAGAAGAAGGCCCTGGTCCTTGGTCCTACGGGTCCAGGACTGATGGGAGTAGAACCTCTGCGCTTAAAAAGGGCCTTAGAACCTATCATTAGAAGTGTTTGTTAACTCACTCCACAAAATGAACCCATAGGTCAGTTAGATTTCCATCAGTTTGAAAAAATAGTTCCATCATGCTATAACCAAAGGACAATCAAACTATTTCTCCTAATTTTGTCCTTAGGAAAACAACAATAAAATTGCTTTCGGAGTGAGATGGTTCACTGAATCAGCTAATGAGAAAGCCACGCTTGTTAAGAATGCCTTTGAACTTTGTCGATTATTATTTGATCCGTACTATTGTATTTCAACATATTATTCAGACAAAAAAGACAAGTTTCTTCTCAATTTTTGAAATATTATCATAGATTGAGTCCCTCATTACACACTTAACTGCATTATCCAAAATCATATTCGCAACACTTGTAAATTACTAAATATTCAATAGATTTGTGGGACACGAGAAATGGTCCCGACTAAGTGATAATTGTCTCTGGAAAAGTCCTTCGTCACAAATGGTATAAGAATAAGAAATCAGGGTTAACTGGAACATTACTCTTTCGCTCAAGATATGAGACAACGAGGTCTATATGATACGTGTGTTTCCTTCCGGTAGTTTAGCCAGAAAGGAGTACTTCTACTGTCTCATTGTTTCAAATCTTCATACTGAATGGCTTAAGCACTTCGGATATAGAAATGTTTCTAGACCTCTTGAAAAATAGACACTCAGAAATATGAACTACGTTTATGTCCTTGTTTTTTCTCAAAGGAATTCTCAAACACGACACATAAAGGATAGAAAATACAAAGTACAATTTAAATTATTTGGAAAGACGTTGCGCTGGTAAGGTCTGTGGCCCTCTAAGCCGTTAGTTTACAGACTCGCCTACATTTCCTTTAGTAGACAACTGCGATTGCTATCTATGAGAATGTGAGGAGCGTTTTGGTTGCCTTCCGGGTGCCTCCAGTGATCACGTCACGCAGGACCGAATCAATCTGCAACGAGGTGTGTCCTTAGTGTGTGCAAAACCTGCGCCCTGGTCACGCACAGTTTGCTGTGCCACTTCCAACAGTACTTGTGTCATTCATTACTACTTATCTTTAGGCTATTCTCCAAAAACAGTTTCAATGGTTCTGATAGGAAAATAGCTCATCGGAATGACATTCTTCAGCGCCAAGTGAAGTTTATCATACATTATGAGAGAAGATCTCGACATCTCTAAATGTACTTTTTGTAACTGTCTAACTCAATTTTAGATTACCAAATATGCAAAGTGGTATTAAGCAAACAGGTTCAACATTAATTTATAATTCATAGTAATTTTCTTCCCAACCAAATTTCTCGTAATTTAAAATCTGTGTTTTATAGTTATGTTAATAAACTGGCATTACTAACATATTTAAGCGTTAACTCAAAGTTTATTATTCTTATTTTCATTTATTAATTATTGTCATTAATGTACTTTTAATACTTAATGTATCTTTTAGCTGAGGAAGATTACACTTTTAAACTTTCCATTTAGGTATGATTATTTATAGAATGGTTTAATGATGTGAACGTTTTCAATTTATATTGTAATAATTTTAGTAAGCCAGTTTTGTGCTCAGAATCAGGCGAATTACCCGGATAAGATCTTTTCTTAACCTGAGAAGCTAAATATCGTCATAAAACTTTAAGATTTATGGACCCCGGACACATAATTTCACCCATTTGACCTACATATTTTATATATTAAAAATAATATGTATGTATTATAAGACCTTATTACAATATACGAATGGAAAATCGTCACATGAAATGGTTTAATATAATCACTCCAGTGCTGCAATAGCCCGCCTCGGTAGCGTGGTGGTAGCATGTCTGTCTCACGTTCAAGAAGTCCCTAGTTCGAATCTCGGTCAGGGTGAGTTACCTGGATAAGGTTTTTTTCCGGGGTTTTCCCTTATCCTGAAAGACGAATGTCGGGTAACTCTAAGCTATATGGACCCTGGACTCATTCGAGCATCATTTCATTAATCGTCCGATATGACTTAACGTTGCAGGACGTAAACTACAACAAAAAAGTGCTGCAATATCAAGATAAGATAAATTTTGAAAAAAAAACGCTTTAATACTCCCACATATCGACATAATAGCCATACTACTTTCTATGAAAGAGTATCTGATTATCTTCATTTCCTTAACTTTAAAGAACCTTCAATTTCGGCAAGAAAGGATTTCAGCAAATACCGCCTTGGAAGCATTCATTACTAGTCTTGCACTTACAGATGCTCTCTCACATCAAATGTGAAACTTCTAATATTACCTATAATCAACTTTTCCTTGAATTTCAAGAGCTTAATCGGAATGATTTACATATATACACCGATGGTTCTATTATTGATGAAAAATACTGATGTGCAATTGTTTACCCTGAACACACAGTATTACACAAAGTATCTGATCATTTCTCTATTTTCTCGTGTGAGTAATTCGCCATGAAAGAAGGTTTGTAATTCATTTTAGAATCCGAAAATTTTAACTCCTTTTTTATAATTACTGACTCAGTGAGTGCAATTCCAGCCATTAAGGATAAAAAATACATTGGTTCAAGAAATACAAACCTTATCCAATGAAGCTATCAACTCAGGCAAACAGATTAACATTTTGTGGATACCATCACATTTACAAATTAATGGCAATGAACGAGCAGATGGAGCAGCCCGCGAAGCAACCAGTTTACCTCCAGATGAAACAAATACAAGCATAACTTACCAAAATTATACTGTCTATATTAAAAGTTACATCAGAATAAACTCGGAAAATCGGTGGTATAACAACTCAAACGGCAAACTGCGTGATATAATGGCTAACGGAATATTAAGACCTCCTCTTAAACAACTGAAACGTAAAGAACAAGTGGCTTTAACTAGGCTAAGACCTGTGGTCGTTGCAGAGTCATGCATTCACACATCGTATTCAGCCCCCATATGTGAGATGTGTCAGATAGCTTTAACAACTGTACATATCATCACTAAATGTGCCAGATACACAAAGTGGCGAACGAAGAACAACCTTGCATCTGATGATTCTACTGTACTTAATTATCCTAAAATGATCAATAACATGCTACAATTTACAAAAGACGCTTCATTATTTCAGTTGTAATTTTAGTGCATCACTATTGTTCTCAATATTGTACTGTTGTTAATATTCCACTTTATTGTGAACCTACCAAACAATGTTATAAATTATACCAATGTTATATTTAGTGTTATATATTAAGCCAATGTTACAATCATATAACTTTCTGAACATTGTATCAGGATATATTATTATGTTAATACAGATATTACGTAATTACTTTGTGTACAGTCGCAATATGACCATGTAGTTAGCGACTATAAACAAGTTTAAAATAAAAAAAGATAATATAAGCACGTTCTATTCATTTTGAAGCAAAAAAAGCGTTGTATATTATTATGAGTTTTTAGTTATGCTTTTCCTGAAGGGTCAATTGCAAATTGCATTATTATTACTGAACTAAACCGGCATACTTAATAAAAGTTTTTTTATATACAGCTATTTAAAGTTGTCCATTGTAACATTGAACGATAAATGAAATGGGTGAAATGATGCTTAAATGAGTCCAGGGACCATAGAGTTAAGAGTTGACCGACATGCATCTTTCAGGGTAAAGGGAAAACACTGGAATAACCCTATACACATAAGCCACCCTGACCGAGATTTGAAATCGGGACTACTTGAATGTGAGGCAGACACGCTACTCCTATACCACCGAGGCGGATAAAGAACATTTGCACATCTGAAAAGCCTCCCAGTCACACGCGCACACAAACACTCACACACACACACACACACACACACACACACACACACACACACACACACACACACACACAAGGAGAGACAGAGGGAGGGAGAGAGAGACTGTGCTGCATAATTGTTTTCTTAACATCATTACACTTTATTCAACAGGCTTCAAAACACCTGTTTCGAATTAAATATGGGTATCGAATACGACAGTTCCTCTATTTTATGTAAGAGATAGAGAAAGTAAAAACTTAAAATTCCAAGCATCATCCACACGCTGTTTACGCAAGCTGCGTCTTAGCTGAAGAGGCAAACTCCTTTGACAAACAATGTCTACATCAGTGGGTGTGCTTCTTGAAACAAATGTATTCTTATGTGTGACTAAGCAGCATTGGTTTCATGGTAAAAGATGCACAAATGCATTGAAACTGTGAAAGGCTTAAAACATTAATTTGGATAGATCTGAGACCACCTGGTGCAGAAACGTATCGCTTAGCGAGTCTGCGTAGAGATCCCATGTGATATATGGTGTGGGTTATCTGGAAGTTATGGAACGGACTTGAAAGTACACCGTTCAAATCTGACACAATAAATAATTTTCAGTTACTTATTTTTTGTATTTTATTCCATTTATTTTTGTGCTGCATCCTTTACCTGGAAGATACGAAACAAGGAATGAAACCAGCAGTGTTTTAAAATAAGGTCAAATGAACATTAAAGTTATTCTTTTTGGCATTTACCTATCAGCTTATGTATAAAAGCGAAACGCTCTGCCCATTAGGTAGCTCGCGCCAAACGAGATCATGACTATATGTGAGGGAGTTTTGCTACACCCAAGCCCTGGAAGTGGACTTGAATATCAGCTCTGCCTTAACTGCTGCTGAGAAAACAAAATATTAATTTTTCTCACTAGTTTAAATATCTTAATTGTTATAACGCCACTAACGTTAATTCATGAATATCTTCAGGGAAATATCAAATTCTATACCATTATAATACACTAAACTTAGGACTATTATGGAGGATTCGAGCCCGTATCATCATTTTATAACACAACAACGAATTTACAAAACCTCTGTTCAGTCTTAAACTCATTACACTTTGAATTCCATGTTAGTTACGTTAAAGATAAAAAAAAAACAGTTATCATACTAAGATTTTCATGTATGTTGCAGCCTTAACACTTTTAAATATCTGTAGTGCACTCTGAGAGCCAAAAATACGTATAATATAGCGTAGATGGTAGCGTGTCTGCCTCACGTTTAAGAGGTACCGAGTTCGAATCTCGGTCACAGTGAATGTGAATGTGAGGATCTACTCCCATTAGTCCTGGCCCCGTAAGACCTGAACCCAGGCCTCTCGGGTCTATTTACCGTAGGACAGTACCTATTTTATAAACTGCCCCCCCCCCCCGCTTGCACACGGCAGACAGGACGGAAGTGGATACGCCACTTAAGCGCCGGTCCTTAATGAACCGGCTGCCAATAAACCTTGGTATGGCCGCCAGTGTCTAGCTCACCAGCTAATAGCTCTGCAGGCTAGTTCCCGGGACTTTTGAGGCAACCCTCTACCCCCTCCGGGCGGCCGGTGGCCTGGCCAGAGGTACCCAATTGCCCGTGGGTGACGGGAACACACTGCCCCCTAGAGTCCAACGCAACCGAACAGCTCCCAGAGGGAGGGGATCGGCATGTTCGGTCCGAGGTTCCTCTAGTAACGTCAGAGGTGCCACGAGTGCTAGGGGTCCGCAGCGCCCGCACTTTGGCAGCTGAAAGGAACGCATCCCTGTCAGGGTGAGTTACCTGGATAAGGTTTTTTTCGAGGTTTTCCCTTATCCTGATATACGAATGTTGGACAACTCTAAGCTCTATGGACCCCCGGACTCATTTGAGCATCATTCACCCAATTCATTCATCATCCGATATGACTTAACGTTGGAGGACGTAAATTGCAAAAAAATTCTGAACGTGACTGTACAAGATTATTTCGGATATATAAATGTTTTATAATTTGGAAGTCTGTTATTTCTTTAATCCTACAACTTCGCTATTTTCTCTTTACCGATTTTGACAGTTAATTTCAATAGCAATTTTTGAAGCCCTTGATTCTATACTGCAATAAAGTTTGTAATTTGTTCAGCAAACCAATACGTACATATATGAGCCTTCACGTACAATAAAATATAATGTTGGTTGCCAAATCTTATGAATACGTAATTTCCATACCAATAAACATGAAATGATGATGTGAATAAGGGCGCTCAACTACGGCGGTCATCAGCAATAAACATGAAAGTAATTATATATAATATAGTATATAATTATTATAATGTTTCATTACTCGTATTTTTTGCTATGGCTAACTGAAAATATTTTTCAAAAACCTCAAACGTCAAGCAGTATGTTTTAGAATGTACTGTGTTACAGAAATAACTATCATTGTTGTGTAAGGTGCAATGTAATCGGAAACATTTTTAAATGCCACTTATATATTTGTTGTATGCCATTAAGATTTCACTTGGTGTATGATTATAAGATAAATTTTACTGTAGTAACGAACTATGTAGTTGAATTTTCTATCTCCTATTTCTTGTATTTACTTTAAGATTTAATGTCCCTTTAACCGGTTGGCTCATACTGGACGATGGAAGAATGAAAAGGTTGAAATGATGCTCAAATGAGCCAGGGTCCATAGAGCTTGGGGTTATCCCATATTCATCTTCCAGGATAAGTTAAATCTCGGCAGAAGAAAAATCTTACTATATCTGACCGACATTCAACTCGGGACCTCTTGAAAGTGCGGCAGATATGCTTCACAGACAAGCTTTTGTGTTATTCATGCAGTTTATTTGTAGAAATTAACCCAAATTAACAATGTTTTAAACTTAAAGTGAAAGATGTGAATTGTTGGACGAAATACAATAGCGTTTACATTGCCACATCATAAATGAAAATTTAGAACCTTTAACTCAAAATTTGCATCTTTTATTAGTTAATTACAGCATGCTCCATTACACAATAATTTGTAATACTACAAGCCTTGCTTGTATGTATTGGTATACATTAGCTAGTTAGTAATAAATTAACATATTACTGTTTTTTATAACCTATCAATTGAAATAGTTTTTAGAAACTACACAAACTCTTTTGTATAATACACTCCTGGAAATGGAAATAAGAACACATTGACGCCGGTGTGTCAGACCCACCATACTTGCTCCGGACACTGCGAGAGGGCTGTACAAGCAATGATCACACGCACGGCACAGGGGACACACCAGGAACCGCGGTGTTGGCCGTCGAATGGCGCTAGCTGCGCAGCGTGTGGGCACCGCCGCCGTCAGTGTCAGCCAGTTTGCCGTGGCATACGGAGCTCCATTGCAGTCTTTAACACTGGTAGCAAGCCGCGACAGCGTGGACGTGAACCGTATGTGCAGTTGACGGACTTTGAGCGAGGGCGTATAGTGGGCATGAGGGAGGCCGGGTGGACGTACCGCCGAATTGCTCAACACGTGGGGCGTGAGGTCTCCACAGTACATCGATGTTGTCGCCAGTGGTCGGCGGAAGGTGCACGTGCCCGTCGACCTGGGACCGGACCGCAGCGACGCACGGATGCACGCCAAGACTGTCGGATCCTACGCAGAGCCGTAGGGGACCGCACCGCCACTTCCCAGCAAATTAGGGACACTGTTGCTCCTGGGGTATCGGCGAGGACCATTCGCAACCGTCTCCATGAAGCTGGGCTAGGGTCCCACGCACCGTTAGGCCGTCTTCCGCTCACGCCCCAACTTCGTGCAGCCCGCTTCCAGTGGTGTCGCGACAGACGTGAATGGAGGGACAAATGGAGACGTGTCGTCTTCAGCGATGAGAGTCGCTTCTGCCTTGGTGCCAATGATGGTTGTATGCGTGTTTGGCACCGTGCAGGTGAGCGCCACAATCAGGACTGCATACGACTGCACACAGGGTCAACACCCGGCATCATGGTGTGGGGAGCGATCTTCTACACTGGCCGTACACCTCTGGTGATCGTTGAGGGGACACTGAATAGTGCACGGTACATCCAAATCCTCATCGAACCCATCGTTCTACCATTCCTAGACCGGCAAGGGAACTTGCTGTTCCAACAGGACAATGCACGTCCGCATGTATCCCGTGCCACCCAACGTGCTCTAGAAGGTGTAAGTCAACTACCCTGGGCAGCAAGATCTCCGGATCTGTCCCCCATTGAGCATGTTTGGGACTGGATGAAACGTCGTCTCACGCGGTCTGCACGTCCAGCGCGAACGCTGGTCCAACTGAGGCGCCAGCTGGAAATGGCATGGCAAGCCGTTCCACAGGACTACATCCAGCATCTCTACGATCGTCTTCATGGGAGAATAGCAGCCTGCATTGCTGCGAAAGGTGGATATACACGGTACTAGTGCCGACATTGTGCATGCTCTGTTGCCTGTGTCTATGTGCCTATAGTTCTGTCAGTGTGATCATGTGATGTATCTGACCCCAGGAATGTGTCAATAAAGTTTCCCCTTCATGGGACAATGAATTCACGGAGTTCTTATTTCAATTTCCAGGAGTGTATTTCACTAATTCTTCTTTGTTTTCAGTCCACCCATATTTCCTCAGTTGACTCTGGCGGAACCTTCTCCTTTCTTCTTCCAGTCTCGAACACTCAAATAGTAAGTGATACACAGTTTGTTCTTGGGCTCCGTATCCACAGGTCGGACTGTTCGTTATATGGAGGCAGTAAAAGTATGACCGGTTTCTAGTATGTCCAGTAAGAAAGGTTGTGACAATTCCTGACAGTGGAAAAGGGTGTTTAATCTGCATTTGTAATATTATTTATCTTTATGTTAGCGATTTTATTATTTGGTTGGCATACATGGATGAATTTTCTCTTTCAGCTATTTATTTGTTATCATAGCAACGTTTCTGTATAAAACAATTGACAGTTTGCATAACTATATACCATATTAAAATATTTAAGATGTACGCAAAAATATAGGATGTACTGTTAAAATTTTAACGACACTACAATGATATTAATAGTGATGATGTTCTGTTAAACAAACTGCAGAATTTTGGATTGCCATGAGTCAATATGGTACCAATGGTAAATTTCTTAATGTGTTCTACTACAAGAAAATGAAAGATGAAGCGAAGTGAAGTGAACTTTCTCATCCTGACATCATGTCTCGAGAAGTGACACGCCCACTCTTGTAAGTTACAATGGAGAGTACACGGAAATCCTCGGGCAAACCAGTTGCAAAGTGCACCTACACCTTGTTCGACTGACATTTGGATTAGAGGTAGACCGTGGGCCGAGAATTAACCTAATGCAACTTTTACATGGGTGACGTCCTTGCTCATCTTTTAGTACCGCTGCATTGGTCTATACGCTGACATTATCGTGATAGGAATAAATTAATTTTCTTGAATATATGAAAAACTCTGTCTTTCATCATTCGACTTTCTAAGCGGTAACAAAGCAAGTTATATAATACTTCCGAAGAGAAGTATTGAAAGAGAGAAAAGTAAAAATGCTCATATAATTGGATTTATGTACACGTTTAAATCCATTTCGTTTCACACATCTAGGAATCAGCGTACAGACTGAATGGGCAACTAAGGGTGGAATAAATAAACTATATGGATTTTATAGTGCAGATCACTTTCTGCTAAGCACGACTCGTCAATGTGGAATTAAATCAGGGTTGCAACACATGAAAATACATTATAAAGGTATTACGGTTGCCAGCGTATTTTGGATGGCAAGGCAGGGTTGCAACACATGAAAATACATTATAAAGGTATTACGGTTGCCAGCGTATTTTGGATGGCAAGGTAAGTTATAATCAATAGAAGTAGTTCATAATATTCCTTTCAGTAAAATGATGAAAAAGCACAATTTTCATAGCACAAATGAGGCGTTGGTGGAAGAGAGGTCCATAGTCCATGAACTTTTATCCTGCATATCATAGAAAATAAAAGTAATGTTGTTCCGATTATTTTTATCCATATATCGAATCTAGAAGTCTATTTGATATTTATAATTTATTAATGCAGTAGAAATTTATGTTTTGAATGTAAAAATAAAAGTTCTATGGTGTTAACTTTCAACATGACTGACGTGCTAATATTAAGCATTTATTTCCTTTAAGGGGTACTCCTTATATCAGTATAAGAATTCTGGGCGCGTAAAGAATGCTATCAAAAATGAATAAATCACACCAAGTGCTAAGTTATATCTGAAAGCTGTGATATTACATTTAAGAGACCCTTCTCCTCTTAATATCGCCTGGATATGTTTATTAAATTGTGGCAAGAAGCCATTGCCACTTTTTTCAGCAAAATAAAAGAAAAGTTGATAACAGTTTTAGAATACATTTTCCAAATGAAATACGAGCCCCACATCAGAGACATCACCATTGATCTGAAGTAAATTAACTAAAAGTACTACATTGTAAGTTTATATACTGTTCAATGAAGAAAAAGACACACGAGATCTATATTTGCCAAGGGACAATAGAGACTGGTGGGAAAAGATATTAGAAGGCATCATTATTTGAATGATTGAGTAGAGGCAGTATTCTTGTCTTCAGGAGGAAGTCGCTGCATTCTTTGACCTGAAGGCTGCATTTGACTCTGTTCATAGGGAACAGTTTTGGACAGCACTCGAGGAGCAAAGGGTATCCAAGGCTCTCCAATATTGCACTAAAAGCATATACACTAGAGAACAAGAGGTGGTGAGAATAGCTGGAGAATGCTCAACGGAATTTGAAATGGCAAAGAGAGTGAGACAGAGATACAGTTTAATCCCTCTCCTCTTTGAGCACTTCATGAACCAAGTCATTGAACAGTGTAGAAGAAGAACCGGAAGAATTGGAAAGTCGATTGGTTGCAGATGAGATGAGATATTTACGGAAAGTTGCTGGGAAAACTCGAAGAGATCACATTAGAAATGCCACAGTGAGGGATGAACTTCAGCAGGAACCAATAACGGATGTCGTTGAGAGGAGAGGGCTCGGTTAGATTGGTCGTCTAGTAAGAATGGAAGATGGAAGGAAGGCGAAGCAGGTGTGGCAAGCCAGACCAACAGGAAGAAGAACACGAGGGAGACCGCGGATGGAATGGGAGGAGTATATCATGGGACTGATTAGGAGGCGAGGGAAGACCTTAGGTGATGTACAGAGAATGGCACGTGATCGAAGGAACTTCAATAAGGGGCTGAAATGCCTCGACGCCTAAAGGCACAAAGGAGAAGAAAATAACAAGATCCCATCATATATTTTGTCAATTTGAAACAAAATAAATGTTGTTTAAAATATAATATGAATAATAACAATATATTTTGAAAGATAGACTTGCACTATTGAACGGGCGTTTTGAAATCAGTCTTGAAGCTAGGACAAGAAAAACACACCACTACATTTATAAAAAGAAGTAAATCTTTTATGTTATATAAGACGGTTCATATCATGCTTGGTTCATGCTTGTTTTTAGATCACATTAAATCAAACATTTTCTATGGATTTTTATGAAGACAGCATGCTGGTATGTGAGCTCCAATGCCATTTAACTCCAGAAATATAAATATGAATAAATGTTTTAACACAAACCTGTTAAAACACGCTTCGTTTATATTTGGCTATTATATGTATTACAAAAACACACGAGATAACAACCACGTGTCCTATTTCAGTATTTGGTTCATACTGAAAATGGGTACAGTGGAATAAGATTGGAATAAGATTTTTATTTTTATCCTTAAAAGTTAATAGTAAACATTACAAATTATGCACTTGTTATAACATAAAGCAAATAGAAACAGAGAGAAAATCAGCGATAATGATGAAAATTGCTAGATGATAGATAATAAAGATTTTAAAATAATGTCAAACATAGAGAATGAACATGTGTAAGCATTTCTTACCGTCTGCTGAGAATTAATAAGGCACTAATAAATAGAATAAGCATTAAAGTAAACAATTGAATCTAACCTAAACTACACACGGAATAATAATAATAATAATAATAATAATAATAATAATAATAATAATAATAATAATAATAATGATAATGATAATGATAATGATAATGATAATGATAATGATAATGATAATGATAATGATAATGATAATGATAATGATAATGATAATGATAATGATAATGATAATGATAATAATAATAATAATAATAATAATAATAATAATAATAATAATAATAATAATAATAATAATAATAATAATAATAATAATAATAATAATAATAATAATAATAATAATAATAATAATAAATATTTATTAGATATTATCTTGTCTTATAAGCTAATAAAGTAATTAGGACGTGATTTACTTTAATTAGTTATAGGAATTTTGACTAAATTACACCACAACCCTTTTGTCTTCTTTGTTAATATCCGAGGGCATTTTGGTCTTAAATGATATAGAACCTCATTGAAATGAATACTGCTACTTCACTGCCATCTGTGAACCAAGGCCGTGAAACGTAATGTAGAGAGCAGTGTATTTAAATTGGTTCAGATTAAGCACATGGAATGCGCTACGGTACGGATTAGGGCATTCAAGGTTCTTAAACTGAGGTATGTTTAGGGGAAATCCTGAGCCTGTTTTATAACCGAAGGACGTTCCCTCGAATTTATAAGTATCGTGCTGCAGCTGTTGTTCTTTGTGAAATTCAATAAGTGTATTTCGAAAGTTGGGATTCTTTTCCATGTGCAAATAGTACAGTGACTACCTGTTTGCTGAGTCCTGAAGATTTCAGAGTAAATGAAGTGCCATACTAAACCTTACTGTGCTTAAAGATGCAGATGCGCTCGCCTAAAAGGTTCGCTGTTTTTATGAATAGGCACTATTAACTGACATGCTCATCAAAAAGCCAAACACACACACACACACACACACACACACACACACACACACACACACACACACACACACACACACACACACACACACACACACACACACACACACACACACACACACACACACACACACACACACACACACACACACACACACACACACACACACACACACACACACACACACACACACACACACACACACACACACACACACACACACACACACACACACACACACACACACACACACACACACACACACACACACACACACACACACACACACACACACACACACACACACACACACACACACACACACACACACACACACACACACACACACACACACACACACACACACACACACACACACACACACACACACACACACACACACACACACACACACACACACACACACACACACACACACACACACACACACACACACACACACACACACACACACACACACACACACACACACACACACACACACACACACACACACACACACACACACACACACACACACACACACACACACACACACACACACACACACACACACACACACACACACACACACACACACACACACACACACACACACACACACACACACACACACACACACACACACACACACACACACACACACACACACACACACACACACACACACACACACACACACACACACACACACACACACACACACACACACACACACACACACACACACACACACACACACACACACACACACACACACACACACACACACACACACACACACACACACACACACACACACACACACACACACACACACACACACACACACACACACACACACACACACACACACACACACACACACACACACACACACACACACACACACACACACACACACACACACACACACACACACACACACACACACACACACACACACACACACACACACACACACACACACACACACACACACACACACACACACACACACACACACACACACACACACACACACACACACACACACACACACACACACACACACACACACACACACACACACACACACACACACACACACACACACACACACACACACACACACACACACACACACACACACACACACACACACACACACACACACACACACACACACACACACACACACACACACACACACACACACACACACACACACACACACACACACACACACACACACACACACACACACACACACACACACACACACACACACACACACACACACACACACACACACACACACACACACACACACACACACACACACACACACACACACACACACACACACACACACACACACACACACACACACACACACACACACACACACACACACACACACACACACACACACACACACACACACACACACACACACACACACACACACACACACACACACACACACACACACACACACACACACACACACACACACACACACACACACACACACACACACACACACACACACACACACACACACACACACACACACACACACACACACACACACACACACACACACACACACACACACACACACACACACACACACACACACACACACACACACACACACACACACACACACACACACACACACTCACACACACACACACACACACACACACATATATATATTCTTTCATTTATAGAATCTGGCAAATAAATTTAAGAAATATTGGTATGTAATAATGTTCAGTGATTAAATGGTATGACTGAATGTACGCTTTATCAAAGTAGTTCTTTTTAAGACTTCAACCGTAAACAGAAATGTTAGGAGTGACATCTTAATGATAAACTGTAATCTATACAATTTTCCTCCTTCTGGAGAACAAAAGCTCAAACTCTATGTGAGAGAAACTCTAAACTTCATTTTGTTGTTGGAAACTTGTTTAACAAAGATCACACTGGTAAATAACGTAAAACATATCTCAAACCAGTGCAAAATGTTTCCGTCTATCAAATCATGAAATTAAAAACGTTATAGGTGCTTTTATTTGTCTTTGTTGCCTATTTTGTAAACATAACTTCGCTTTTTTCTCAAATATTTTATTTTCTTAATTTCAAATCCGTGTTTTTCTTTAACCTTGCTCATAGCAAAGAATTCTAAAGCACTATTTTTTTCTTCCCGTAGAAAACTGTGACTATATTACAGAGCTAATGGGGGAAGAACAAGTTTATGTTACCTTAAATTTTGATAGAATAAAGAGGAATTATAATTTTACTTTATTTCTTCTTTGTCCAACAGGCTAACCAATACGTTGAGTAATCTAGAATCTACCATGGCAAATAACTCCAAATTATGTTTAGCAATTGATGTGCTCATAAATTCTCTTAATTCTAGAAGACTTTTGTATAATTAGGAAACTGCAAGAAATTGATTAAATTTTACTATCTACAAATATAGATGTCATTAAAACATACAATGTAATATACATTTTTTATGAAATGAACCATTTACCATTTTTCCTTAGTATTTGTTTCAAATTTCAAATATTTATGCAGTTCTCAAACGGGAAGTTGCTATTCATTTTTTTCAATCCTGGATATGCAAGAACAATGGAATTTCAAAGCCATTACATAGCAATAATAACTTTAAAGATTTTACTATCGATTAAATCTACTGTATTGTTTAATTACATATTTATGCAAATTAACATAAAGTAGGCCGCAAACTAAGCTTTTTAAAAATAGCTTAAAGTGGGTAGAGAGAGTCATGTGACTTTACATATCAGACTTTTTTTATTTTCCTGTGATCAGGAAAAAACCAAGGAATCACATAACAACCCATTTTTAAAAAAAAAAAAAGTCTGTCGAAGAGGCACACTAATACGTTGAGTGATCTGGGAACCAATGACTAAATCTACCATACCAAATAACTCCGATTAAGTTTAGCAATTTATGTGTTTCCACCAATTGGAGTGGTACAACTACATTACTTGATACAGAGACCCTAGGTGTGCTTAGGGATGCATTTTGGATATTCAGATACACGCACTTAAGCCAGTGTACCTAGGAAATTAATGTTACAACTAAACTCAGTCCATCAGAATACTATTAGCTCAAAGTGTTCTTGCAATTCAGTATGCTCAGTTATCGCAGATGTTGCTATACGCGTAAATATAGGTAATTCTTTAGAAACTAAATGAAGATTTCTAGAATTAAGCAATGCCACATATTGAAATTGCTTTCAGATACAAATTAGCAGCTATAAGATCAGCAACATTATGTAGCAACGTTATTAAGGGTATGTGGGACTTAATACAACAGCGTATATTTGTAAAATTAATGTCTTTTCTTCCAGTTTTACAAAAGTGTTCACCACGCAGGATTATCGAAATCTACACCACTTAAAAACCGCGTTTGCACTAAATAATTTCATAGTTGGCAACACCAAAAAACTTTCAGTATATTATTTCACCTCAAATATCTTATTTGTTATTTAGATATTTAAATAATAATTAATAACGTAACAGCATATTCTGAGATTCACGGCATCAAATGGTTGGAAAATTGCAGCCAAAAGTTCGCCATGTCTGGGAAATGTACGAATGTTATTTGAAGTAAATTTTTATTTTAAAGAACTTTATTAATATTATGCACTAGATTTGCCTATCTCTTAAGCTTTACCAGTTGTACAAAGTTACACAAAATTCCTTTATAGTGCTTTGCAGAAGATCCAAGCTAAGCTCTTCATTTGTTATACTAACATATTATTTTAAACGAATCAAATTCTCTAGAAGCATTTTTTAAAAAATCACAACGACATATATTCCAAGAAGAGAGTATGATGTGTATTTTCTAGGAAACTTGTCCCTGCCTCTGGAAGATGTTTTGCGTTTTTAGATATCCTTTTCTCACTAAAAGGTGCAACGTACGTGCAGGATACTTTTTTAGGCATGCTTCTTTATTGAACAGGATCGAAACAGATATATGGGATCATAGGATACTATAGAATCGTATGGATAGAATTCGGCACTGAGATCACTCTTGAGCTATTGCACCTATGCCCCAGGGAGGAAGGATGAGGTGAAAGAAGACAGAGGGCGGCCTTCCAAAAAGCTAAGACAGTGCACGGGGAAGGTTCCCTAGTATTGACCAGTTGGAAACTGCCCAGCAGGCAAGCACAACCGTCATCCCACAATTTTTTAATACATTTATTTCACATCCTGATATTTACATTTGTTTCACATTCTGCTATTTACATTTTGGACAAGAACAAATGAGAGAACAAACTTGTTTAACAATGAAACAAAATTACTAAACACTAAATAGCTACAGAATCAATTACCTTCATTCAAAAAAGAATTGATATGCCTTATAAAACTTGGCAGATTTTCTAACTCCAAAGAGCTTAGCATGCTCTGTTTTCAGATTACTCACATATTCAAAAGGATTTACATACTCCGAATATTGCCACCAAGCTGGCTCGGAGACCGAAGACTATCCTATCGCAGGAGGCAACCTTTACCAGGAGCATATCATCCTGTCATACAGCACCGAGACACCCGCCGACACTTCTACCCTGAAAGAGACCACCAGATGAGAGACGAAATGATAATGGAGATGAAACGTAGAGAAAGGGCATTCCGGGGATTTAATTAACCTACCCAGCATTTGCCTGCTGACCTGGGAAAGCCCCCGGAGAAACCACTGGGTCAGGTAGGCCCGCCACGGGTATCGAACCTGGATCTCCCAAATGCGGGCCACAGATGAAACCGCCTGAGCCGTCCCGATTGGTTATTTGGGGCGAAATGTGATTGCATAATATTTGAATTAAATGCTATATTTCATCTACCTAATAAATACGTAATCAAGAAAGTATAAAACCGTAGTTAACATACTTAAATCTATTTACCATGTTCTAAAATATGTTCATTTATAGATAAATTCATGACTATGAAAACAAAATAGAAAATTTGGGTATGCGTAGTATATAAATTGAGAGCAATAATCCCGTAATCGAAACAAAGCAAAGTTCACCCACCAAAACAGTTTTCACCGTTAAGCTGCCATTCATTTTCAGGGACACGCGACATGGATTAAAACTGTGTGTCACGTGTTCCGTAATATTGCACAACAGGCGGAAAAATTGCATTATCCACCGCATATTTCCAAATGGGTGTAGTGTGTCACACCAAGGTTTACGTGTAGGCCCGTTTGAATGCCACCGTGAAAAAGTCGAGGGTCGCGTTCGTCACAGCCCACAGAATCTCGCTAAAGGTCTCTGATATGAGTCATCCAGCACGCTGCGATGTCGTTTTAAATCGCCCAGTCGCGAATGAAAAGACTGCCATTCCTTAGCAAGGTTACCATCTTCCAAACATGGGATAAATATCATGCTGTGCTATCGAAAGAACAAGATTTCCATTGCGTACAAAGGGTTACACAAACAGTTTATATAACTACAAAAGCCTGTGAAGAAATACAGAACAGACTAGCTAAAACACGTTCGATATACATAAGAGAATAAATGTTGGCATGAAAGGCTAAGTCAACATTTATTATTTGTTTAATACTCTTTTATGCTGCTTATCTTATTTTCTGTACACATTTCGGCTAATTAGACATAAGATTTTCGCCCATTGGGAAAGCAATTAGTAACAAATAGTTGAAACTCGGTGGAAAGTTAAAACTCCGAAGACTTCAAATTTTGAAACCTTATTGCAGAAAAAGCGTAATGGAAATGAATAATACAAAATCCATTCGTACTGAACTATGTCGAATGCTCTACGTTGAATTATCAGTGCTCTGGCCTCTCAACCTGGAAATTCTGGCTTTGATTCTCGGCAAGAGTAGCAAATTTGTCTCTAAGCAGTATCTTTTCCTATTTTACACAGTCAGAAATGTGAACTGGTATGAATATAAAAGAGTTTAATATCAACCTACTCATAAACAGTCCAACAAACAGCCCGCCTCGGTAGCGTAGATGGTAGCATGTCTGCCTCACGTTCAAGAGGTCCCGAGTTCGAATCTCGGTCAGGGTGATTTACCTAGATATGGTTTTCCCGGGTTTTCTCTTATCCTTACAGACGAATGTGGGTAACTCTAAGCTCCATGGACCCTGGACTCATTTGAGCATCATTTCACCCAATTCATTCACCGTCCGATATAACTTAACGTTGGGGTGGACGTAAATTAAAAAAAAAAAGGTCGAACAAACAATATCACTCTCAGTTGTTTCAAAAAGTAAAATCCCTAATGTGATCAAAGAAGTAAAAGGGGACAACAAAAAGACAAATAAAAACAATTGCAACTATCAAAACTATTGTGTGCAGTTTTTTTATACATAAGTAAGAAAAAATGTATATGAAACTAAGTTAACGCAAAAATATGCTCGAATATGTCAAAATTAATTTTTTGAAATCAAAAGTTTAAAAATATATATAAAGAAAATGTTAAGCCATTATTATGCACGTGTGACATCATTGACAAAAATGCTAAATTAAAACATTCTTTTTTTCTGAAAAAGATGATAATCTTATTTAGTTGCATGAACAAATTGTCATTTGTCTCTTAGTAATTATTACTATTGTTATTATATTCAGTTGTTCTCTGAGTTAGTTGATATTTTTCTTAATAGAATCTCTTGGAAATGCGGCCAACAGTTTGTATGAGAACTTTCTGTGAAAACATGTCTCAGGTTCACGATCGATGTTTATCGCTGAAAAAAAAACGAGATAGGAAGTGGCAAATTACTCGAAAAGTTGAAGGTCAAGGTCTCTGCTACCGATTGTTGAAAGGCTCCAAGAGCAAACAAAAATTCTCAAATGCATAACTAGAGTACATAACAACTAAACGAACTGGATTGTATTTGCACTCTTTATCTATTTGGGAAACACATATGAAGAGCCTATAAGCAGCTAATATTCGTGCTTTCATCAACAGCGATAGAAGTTTTCAAATCGTACCATAACATAACAAATGTCTGAGAACATTTTAGCGCACAAGTTACTCAAAGTCTATCACAGGATATTAAAAGTGCCAAAAAGATCAAAAATTGCTTCACTGGCATTGCGTAAGTTAACTGGAAGGGTTAATGTAATGCCTTATTTCCTAATCCCTTTTAAATTGCTGTTCATCGAATGAAGGGAGGAAGTACATTCAAAACATCACACAGGAATTGAATCCGGGATCTCTGGCTTGAGTAGGCATAACCCTGATCACTTGATCATAGTGGAGTCAGAAGAAATTTGCTACGACCATTCTGTGTAGCCATCAAGTAATTGCTGCCCATATTCACAATATGAATAGAATTAAATAACTTAATAAATTAATAAAACAAATGTATAAATACATAAAATTAAATAAATAAATAATACGCAAATGCTTCGATTTTGTTGTATTAGCACATGAACAGCTTTATACGAGGGGTGTTCAATAAATAATGATCATAATTTTTTTACCGACATAATTTTTCCCACTAAAATTCAATCTTATTATATTCTGTTAGCTTAATGTGAAACAAACACGCCGTAGTAATTTCATCGTTGGTACTCCTGGTTTCCGCCTGTGAGAACCAGGCAAATTCAGGCATGTTCAGTATCGCCTATCACTGCAATGGAGGTAACATGCAGTTAAAGTTGATGTTAGAGAAAGATCCGAAGTTTCTATCAAACGTAATCACTGCTGATGAAACATGGCTACATCATTTTGATCCTGAGAGCAAACAGCAAAGCTCAGCACAGCTTCATCGCCAACCCCCAAGAAGCAAAAGTGGTTGCTTTTGCTGGGAAAGTTATAGTCATCTCATTCTTTGATATTCATGGAATGGTTTATCACCACGTTGTATCTGCACACACATCAGTAACTGGACAATACTACAGGAATGTCCTGAAAACATTGCAAGTCCATATCAGGTGCAAAAGACCATATTTCCATGAAGCAGCGCGGCCGCATATTGCCAATGTTGATGCTGAATATCTTGCAAAAATCAACGTGAAGTGCATCTCTCACCCTCCCTATAGTCCGGATTTAGCACCATGTGACCTTTTTCTATTTCCTAAGTAGAAGAAACGCCTTCTTGGGAGGCATTATGCATCATCAGAAGCAGTGGTGAAGGCTGCGGAGTCAATTTTGAAGGATCTCTCAAAAAATGGTTTCCAGCATGTCTTTGGAGACTGACAGAAACGCTGGGACAAGTGCATCGCATTCATGGGAGACTATTTTGAGAAGGATCATCAAAATTATGAGGATGAGTAAAGGTACGTTGTAAAAAAAATTGTTTTGATCATTCTTTATTGAACAGCCCTCGTAATAGAGAATTAAGAGGGTTGAATAGCCTTGTGCACTCTCTTATTCAAAGTTATTTTATGAATGAACCATTTCAAAAATATATATACATATATTTCAAGGGTTAACAACGGTGTCAATTGCCACGTTATCATCAGCGCCACCACTGTTCTGGAATTTTCTTCCCCAGCTTTTTTTTTTTACATGCCAGTAAATGTACTGATATGGGGCTGTCGCTATTAATGGCACTTAAAGATCATCGATCTAGACTAAGCCATCTAGACCAACATCTACCCTCTCAGGCTGACATTACAATTTTGTAGTATCCACATAACCAGGTGGGTAAAAAATAAAAAAATAAATAAATAAAAACCATCACACTTCAGCTGGCACTATTCTGTGGTTGGGTATTAGCACACCAGCATTGGATTTCTGGCTGGAGGTCAGGAAGAATCATTCTTCTATATCTAGAGTTATTCCTCATCCTCCATAAGCATTTGGAGCAAGCTATAAGCAAACGTTAATACTATTGTAAATGAGGAACACTGCTGCCACCTATATGTCCCAAGATGGAAAACGTTCTAAGGTCGTAGGTTCAAACCTCTAGAGGGCGAGGGATTTCTATCGTAAATCCCTAGCATGGCTTCCTTCTAAAGGAAAGTAAAGCCGGTAGTACCCTCTCGTAGAGTTCATAAAATAACCTCAAGCTTGATAAAGAGGCCTATGAGCAAAATAATCGTTCTTTCATGCCTAATATAGAATGGGACTTAGATAATTCAAATATAGAATTAGATTAGGAATGAAGACGTCGGATTTTTTAAACACAAATTATTTGCAGTTCTGTTTTATGGATATACATTTCTCCCAACGCTTCTTCCATTTTTATCCCCTCCAAAAAATAAGAAGTGTCAAGCTCTGCAAAATACACCTCTGTCTCCATGACAACCTCCTCATGTGGTTAAATTTTGTTTCTGGGAGCCATTTCTTCATGTTCGGGAACAGGAGAATGTGTGAGGGGTGGCAGCAATTCATAACGTTATTTATGCGGTCAATCAGCGGCACCTCCGATGAATGTGCTGGGGCACTGTCTTGGTGAAACAGAACTTTCTTGTTGTCATATGGAGTTGAGTCTCCAACTTCTTGTAGAATTGGACCAGTAACTCAGTGTAGTATGCCAGTAATCATGTTTCCTTTTTCCAAGAAGTGAAGTAGTAAGACACACCTCGCATTCCAAATAATCGTCACTATCACTTTTCCTGCCGCTGGGACCGTCTTTGCCTTCTTTGAAGCAGATTCTTCGAAAGCAGCCCATTGTTTTGATTGCTGCTTGGTTTCCGGAATATAATGATGCATCCAGGTTTCATTGACAGTGACTACTCGGCTCAAAATGTCCTTCAGAATTCGATTGAACAGTTCCAAGCAAGCTTCTAAGTTGAAAGTCGCACCCGCTTGCTGTCCACTGTAAGTAAATATGACATCCATTGCGCCGACAGCTTTCTTATCTCCAACTTCTCGTGGAAAATATGAATTTCCGTTCCCCTCGATACACCTATGGCCTCTGCCACTTCGCAAACTTTCGTTCTAAGATGGGGAGAATTATATCGTGGAATTCTTCAAGGACTTCCTCTGTAACCACATCTACAGAGCGTCCTGGACAATCCTAATCCTATGTTCGACCACGTTTAAATTGTTATATCAATTTCTAACTGTTGTCATAGAAGGCGAAAGATCTTGACAAACAGCATCCAATTTCACTTTTATCTTCTCACAAGTTTTCCAATCGAAAAGTAAAAACCGAATCGCTGAATGATACTTCGCTTTTTTCCATTTGAGCAAAAACCCGTTGAATAACATATTGAATTTTCTGTAAAATCCAAACTAACCCATGAATCAACCACAAAAGTTTTGAAAACGTGTAACAAATGACAGTACATGGTGATAAAACAAACTTCCCTTAGCAACACCATGTATTTTGAAACGAACCGCCCGTGCAGTTTCTACTCGTTTATCCGAAAGAATTTTTGCTAGATCGAAGTGCAACCTATACCCTTCTAGTTTGCATAATGCAGTTATTGTTTAATGCAAGCATCACATAACACTTTACCTTGACATATTGTGCAGCACGGTATCCAGCAAAAATGTGACGTTCAAAGAAGACGGAACAAGCTGCATGATTCAGTCGGTGTAACTAATTATTATATATGTGTGCATATGTACTGAGAAAAATGAACTAATGCAGTGCAGAATTTAATGTACATTATCGGAACTTCAAAGCATATACAATTCCTTGATTACGACTGGAGTTGTGGATGTCATAATGAAGCAATTTGGTGGTGAAGATGACTCTCATAGTTAGCATTACAAAGCTTTGACCTTCACGCTATGTTTACGCCTCTTTCAGTTACACATAGAAGTTCCCCCCCCCCCCATACCGCAGGAAATTATCATTACCTTTCCTTCTAATTTCATATTCATCAAGGTCCCATTTAACGGAGCCTGGTACCAGCGTTCCGCCTAACTTTACAAAGCGATATTTCGCAGCTGCCAGATTTGGTTCAAGGATTGTGTAGGGCTATAAAACTAATTGGACCACACTGCGACATATGCAAGAGGTCTGTACTTAGTAGCTTAGCGACATCCTACTTCTATAGGCACCGCGTTCATATGTAAGGCAGTGGATGTGGCAGAGAACTAAGGCGTAAACGCCAATTGATGTGAACCACCGTAAAACAAGTCGTCGATAAACGAATGGGACACATCTGTGCCAGCTTGTTTATCGAAGATATTAAATTACTTAGCCGTCTTCTCTCATTACTCACGCCAGGATCAGAAATGTACGATATTTTTACAGAAATGTACTGCATTCCATCCAAAAATTCGAAGAGAAGAGATAGAATCAAACTGAAAAATTCAATGCCATGCCCGGGATTTGAACCACGGATTTTCTGGTTTCCGTCCAGTAAGAGCTGTCGGTATTTGTCAATTTGACTATCTATCAAAAACCTTAACCTAGATACGGCTAATGTGAATGAAAGATTAATTTTCATCAATTATCTTAAATAATTCGATATGGAGATTTCACTAGAAATGTTCGTTTTGAAGCACCCGGAAAAAGGCATATTGCAATTGTGATTAATGTTTCAGTAAAAGCAAATATTTGTTAAATGCCAAACTTGTTATTTAGGTTCAATTTCTTCCAAGGAGTGACACGAATGTTTTTAAGAATCTTTCATGCGAGGGGCGTGTTTTCAAAAGTCGATAAATATGAAATTAGGCATGTTTCATAAACTCTTCCTTTCAAATGTCATACCAAAATATTAACTATATGAAATCATTCAACACTGACAATGCATTTTTAAGCACGTATTGATTGTGCCTGAAACATACAAATTTTTAATTTCTAATATCGAAATATAAAAATAAAGTATTTAAGCTTTTATTTTCAAATGTCTCGATAAAAAGCTAAATGCTAAAAGGTATTTAGTATGTGCCCGCCTCGGTAGCGTGGTGGTAGCATGTCTGCCTCACGTTCAAGAGGTCCCGAGTTCAAATCTTGATCAGGGTGGGTTGCCTGGATAAGGTTTTTTCCGGGGTTTTCCCTTATACTGAAAGACGAATGTCGGGTAACTCTAAACTCCATGGACCCCGGGCTCATTTGAGCATCATTTCACCCATTTCATTCATCGTCCGATATCACTTAACGTTGGAGGACGTAAATTACAATATATATTTAATATGCAAAATGAACATATATTTTTCCCCTTTTCTTTACTTTGCCTCTATTTTTTCTACAGATGTTCGAAGAGACATCAAGCTACATCCCAACTATTTAATGTCAACGTTCTTCCAAAATAATGATAAACCTCACTGCAAAATGGTAACACATCTAAGAAATAAGACACCAGTTATATAAATTGGAGATCCAACATGTAACTTTCAACAATCCTCTTATTCCCCTCTATATTTCAAAAGGCTTAATCAAGTTTACCCTATTCTTGCTCACAGTTTTCAAATTTTAGCAGCCCTTTTTTAAAATAAATAATTTGAACTTCTTGTTTGCATTTCTTGCACTTCAATACTCTTGGCACATACATGACTTCGAGTTAAGTTGTCGACACTGTAACAATGCTGCACGTCTATACAGTCTAGGTGGTATCGTGTGTGCCTCACGATCAACAGGTTCCAAGTTCGAATCTCGGTCACGGTAAGTTATCTGGGTAAGGTTTCTTCCGGAGCTTTCCCTTATCCTGAAATATAAAAGTCAGTTAGCTCTAAGCTTTATAGACCCTAGGCTCATTGGGCATTATTTCACCCATTTCATTCATCGTCCGATACGACTTATGTGCATTGAAGGACATTAATTTAAAAAGTCTCCCTTTTATACTTTTCCTAAGGCACCAGCTGTTGGATTTTGATGGCAGGTAATTGACTTGTGGGACGATAATTGGCAAAGCTAATTTGTAAGCAAAATTTCGTGCCAATTTTTGACATCTGAGAAAAAACCTAAATCATGGGGTTTATGCTACAGACCTCCCGTTCAGTCAGATAATATCAACAGCTCTTTAGATTTTTTCCTAGCTTTTCTACTAATTAGTATCCCTGCAATGTTATTCTCTCTCAGCCTGTTTTTATTTTTTAATACATTATTCTTTTTAACACCTCAACATCACGACAATAATCAGTATTTCACAAAACCGTTAGAATTAACTCAGTCAACTGTCCACGACTTCGAGGTCCATCAGTATACCACGGCTGTTTTCCTTGATGTGGCACAGGCATTTGACAAGGTTTGGCATGATGGTTTGCTGCTTAAGCTCTACCGCATCGGTCTTCCTAACTACTTATCACATCTAATCCACAGTTTCCTCTACAACAGCAGCTTTTCAGTACGCATTGGAAGAATGCTTTCATTCCCACGTAATATTACCGCAGGTGTCCCACGGGGTTCTATCTTGGCCCCGACTCTATTTAATATATACATTTCTGATATTCCTGACTTCTTTAGCTTTTTATGCCGATGACACAGTTCTAAATTATTCTCATGTTAATCTCCAGTACGCACAACAAGTAGTACAGCTCTCTTTAGATCGTCTAACTCATTGGTTCAGCACTTGGCGGATCTCTTTGAACCCTCAGAAAACCGAGGCTAAAATCTGCACTCTTCGCCGATATACTCCGCTTACTCCGTTGTGTCTCTACAGGAACAATGGCTCCAAACTACAACTTCCGTTAAATACCTTGGAGTGCTTTTGGAGTCTCGACTGACCTGGCGTGCTCACATCGATCGTCTTATATCACTGGCCTCCGGGCGACTTTCAAAACTCTCACCTCTGTTGCATCGCCGTTCCAGCCTCGGCCTACAGTCTTCATTGTTACTCTACAACTCACTCGTTCGTCTGCTTATTACTTATGCCTGCCAAGTGTGGGGGGCCGCACACACATGTCATCTGCGTCGTCTTCAGGTCATAAAGAATCGCATCATGCACATCGCTACCAATGCTCCATGGTTCATCCGTAATCAGCAGCTCCATCACGAACTAGGACTGTTGCCTCTTCACGACTACATTCGCAGGATCACCGTCGTTTCTTTTCCACGCTGCAAGAAGTTCCAGGAGCTGTGCATTATAACATCGGCGTCCGCACGCGCAAGCCCTCACGCTTAAAGAGGAGACTACCACTGGATCAGCTTCTGAGTGGTACATCTGATTCTAGTGCTTGATGTCTGTCTTACATCTCCAATATTGACATAATTTGTCAGAGTGTACAATTGGAGTTCTAACTTAATGTAGTTAGGGGGCGGCTCGTTAGACTACCCCTGAGTGTTATTGTTCTTTAATGTATTGTTCTGTTACCTTCTTTTCGCTCTGATCTGTAAAGCATTGTACTGATGATCGATCAATAAATATATATAAACCCTTTGAACAGCTCATCCATTGTAAAATACTATGAACAACAAGTTGATGTCTGATATGTGATTTAAAAAAAAACAGAGTTTTCGTTTCGAACTTCGAGCATTTATCTATTTTGAAGAAAAAAATCCTTCAGTAACTTTTTTCTTTTCTTCTTTTTTCTCTCTCTCCCTCCCTCCCTCCCTCCCTCTCTCTCTCTCTCTCTCTCTCTCTCTCTCTCTCTCTCTCTCTCTCTCTCTCTCTCTCTCTCTCTCTCTCTCTCTTGTCAAACATAACATACCATTTTCTTTCAAATACCAACACTTTAAGATATTCACATACCAAGTCATATGTATATATTGCATTTTCTATGAATAGCTTTGAAATTTTCTACATTTTCAGTTACTTATAGCTGCTAAACCGTAAGAGAAGGAAGGGTAGTTAGATGTCCTTTAAGTACACTCTTATTGCTTAAGGCTTCACCGGTGATCAATCGCGTCAAATTTATGAAGATCGAGCTTTCGGCCATGCAGTGCACAATGTCCAAAATCTCGAACTTCATAAATTTGACGCGACTGATCACCCGTGAAGCCTTAATCAATAACGCTCGCCGCGAAAGCTTCAAGTCTTGCACTCTTATGTCAATCATAATGACAATTTTCCTGGAAATTTCTTAGTCTTGCATTTTAAAATTTTTAAAGTTTTGTTCTAAAACCAGTAAGCTTTTTATTGAGTTCATACAAGAGTATGGAATTTCAAAATATAGGGATCTGTTTTTAAAAATCTGACTATCCCTTCAGACTGCAGAATATTTCTTAAAGCTACAAAAAGTTAGTCAATATGTAATCAAAGTTTATCTCCATTAATCCGCTGGGTGGGTCGACTCGATAACATATTGACTTGTATTCGGGAATTTAGGGTCTGATCCTCATCGACCACACACTTTGAACGTGCGCTTTTTCATGGTTTCCTTTGTTAGTTAGATGCTTGCGGCTGCTTACTTTTGTATTACAGTTTCCTTTCCATATTTTCCCTTAGCTTTTGGTGTAGTTTGAGACTGTGATGTACAGCGGTGCCGGATAGATCGCGCGGATGCCTGCATATTATAAATGCTATCCTCACATGGAGAGAACCACTCTTGACGATAGCGGAGTGTTGGTGGCTGTGTAGCGAGTCCTATCGACGGATGAAGAACACACTACACTTGTTAGGGACTTCCGCAAGTCACTGTGGCCTTTCTACCTGCGACCCTGTAGCCTCCTGCGGTTCCTCACTCATCCCTTCTTCCTGGGTGTGTTAGCCGCAGTGCATCTATGTGTAGGTTGCAGTGAACGAAGTGTCCTCCTCCGTTTTCCAACCTTTAAACCGAGCGGGATGGCTCAGGCGGTTTCGTCTGTAGCCCGCATTCGAGAAGTCCGAATTCGATTTCTGTGGAATACCTACCTGAATCATGGATTTTTTCAGCGATTTTCTCGGGTCTCCAGGTGAATGTTGAGTGGGTTAATTGCAGCACCCGAATTACCTGTTCCTCCAATTTCATCTCCATTATCATTTCACATCTGGTGGTTTCTTTCAGGGTAGAAGTGTCGGAGGGTGTTTCGACGCTGCATGGCAGGATGATGTGTTTCTGGTAAACACTTCCTCTTCCGGCAGGACGATCTCCGGGCCGGCCTAGTGAGCTTTATCAGGACCACGGAGGGTAAGACGCCAGCTGTACTGGCGTGCCAGGAAGTTTTCAACTGGTCAGTAATAGGGCACTGTCGTGATTCTTTCGGTCGGCCCCCTCTGTCTCCTCTCGCCTTATCCTTCCTCCCGAGGATGCCCTAACTGGGGCATAGGCATAGAGATCAAGACTGGTGGCAATGCCAAAACCCTCCGTAAGAATCCTATCCGTTCTTTATCGTTTTCCTTATCTCTATTAACAAAAGTAGTCAAGAGAATGAGCTTTGGTATGAGTAATCTGTAGAAGAGTGAAGTACAAAGTAATTGAATGTCAAACATAAACCATACATGTCTTTATATAGCGTCATCCCCCGCCCGTGTCCAAATGGAAGACAAAGCCTGGTGCCAAGATGCCATGTTTTATAATTATCGCTAGACAATTTGGCACGTGAAAAGTTCTCTGGTACTAGTGATCGAGCCTATACCATAAGGGCTGTAAATATTGTCTACGATCTCAAACCTCTCCCCTCCATTAAGCACTGGAAAGAAGTCATTAGTGACACGTTAATGTCAGAGGTTCTACGCCCATTACTCCTGGATCCGTAGGACCAAGGACCCGGGCCTCCTTCGACCAGGTAGTTACCGAGCTTTCCCGAAAGGGCGCCCGGCGACTCCGTGGGGCTTTCCATAGGGCAAGACCTAGAGACTAACTAGCCCCTCCCATCTGGTCCTATGGACTCAAGAGGGATGTAAGTCGATACGCCACTTAGGCGCGCCAACTCCAAAATGGGAAGGCTACCGATATGACCTCGGTGGGGCCGCCTGGTGATCTAGCACACCTTCTACTAGCTATGCTGGCTAGTACGCCGGAATATTAATGGCTTCCCTCAACCCCGTCCGGAGACGTACCCGATCACCTACGGGTATCGGAAACCACTGCCCCCTCGAGTCCAAACCAATCTGACAACTCCCATTCTGGGAGGGGTTCGAATGTTCGGCCCGAGGTTCCTCTAGTAACGTCAGAGATACCACGAGTGCTAGGGGTCCGCAGCGCCCACACCACGGCAGCTGAAGGGGACGGATCCCTTCCCCTCCGGGAAGTGATTAGTGACAGAGTGTGAGGTGGATGCTTCACAAGAGAGTGACTCGCTGGTCAGTTTGCTGTTTGAAAACTCCAGATGCCAATTTGTTTGGCAATACCTATATAACACTTCATATTTAATATTGCGAGTTATGGCTTATCTTAAGCTAATATATAGTGAGCCTATTTCACAAACTTCATTTGAGAATTGCATTCTTCCTTTCTTCTGCTGGTATTTGCTGGTGCTAAGACATTCACATGATATTTTATAAGCACAATCCATCAAATATTATAACAAAAGCTTATTCTTCTATCTTTTTCATGTTCTTCGGGATAAACATTTGCATACATAGCTTTAGTACCTATTTTTATAGATATAAAGGAAATACATTAGGCTTAACCAATACTCAAAACTTAATTTTAGATTTAATTCTCCTGAAATGACAAGAAAAAATGAGTAACTACCGTCCAACAGAAAAAATTAAGTATATAGATTTCAAAATTGTCATAAAATTTCATGTTCTAAGAAGATCTACATTTTATGTGAAGAAAATTTGGTTTACTTAGCACAATGTATAAGTTAAAAAGAATTATAAGCTATTTGCACCTATATCTTATGTGTCATGCAAATATCTTAAAGATATTGTAATTTAAATAAAATCGTTAGAGCCACTTTTTAGAAAATAAAAGTAACAAATTTTATATTCAAAGGGAAGTTCGGGGTGAGGAGATTTTCTTGTTAAGCTTCATGTCGCATTCTTCGAAAATGATAAAAATATGGCAATAACAAGTTCGATTTTGAGTTTGTTGTCGACATATAATTCTAGTTTTGGTTTCAGGTCCTAAACTATGTACCTATACTTCCAGTGAAATCTTGCACGTATCTTAAAGGGTGCTTGAAAACTGCAAGGTTTGACGTTAGCATTGACAATTGAACGAAGATTAATTTGATCCATGTTGGGATTTTGCTGCTATGAAGATTTGCAATGACTAATTTTGTTAATTTTTAATTTCTTTTATTAATTATAATTTTGAATATATGGAGGGATGATTAGATTTTAAAATGTTGGTAGATTTAACTGATTTATAACATATCAAATTCTCTTTGTCCCAGCGTAGATTCAGTCGGTACGTGAAGTTCTTAAGATTGATTAATCGTTGTTTGTGGTCAATTTGCTAAAATAATGACGCAGATGCTTCATTATTCTATGCTGTGATACAAAATCTTTTATTAAGGGATCTTCTATGCATCCACTCCTATGCCTATAAAACTTCTTCTAAGCGTCTCTCCAAAGATTATTGATTTACCGTCTCCTTAGTAACCATTCGTTTCTACACACATTGAACATTCATAGCCCACTATGTCTTGTTTATCTTTCACGCGATGATTTTACACTTTCACACATTATATAAACATTTTAGCACTTTTTAACAGTTTAAATCTTTAACGACACTCTAAAATATACAAACAAAATCTACAAAGAATAATTATGATTGGGGCCAAACCAAAACGACTGTTTCACAGGTGTCCATATTTATGTTAATGAACATCATTACTAACCTAGGTACAATCTTGGTCGTGTTGCATTTTGGTTAAAGTAATTTAATGTGTTAAATCCAGCCATGTAGTCAGCGTTTTTCCAAATTTGAAAGCACAAACACTAAGCTACAAAGTGCTATGTAGTGCTAGCCATTCCAGTGAGAACAATCACGCACAATTACTTGCAGCTTCTGATCGATTATCCTGTTTCCCTACCTACTGTGCAAGTGTAATTTAAATGTCAAACCCCATTCCGTGTTAATAATGGTTGCTTTTTTATTGCTCTCAGAGGTTTGTATTCTGTAGCGCGGAATAAAACAAGTTCCTTCCTAGAAAACAAGATTTACTTCCAGAGTCTTTTAATGGAGTTAGCAAGGCTACTTAATCTATGTATGCAAACACCACTTTATAAAAGTGTAAATTTTGTCTTCAGAGCATTAGCATAACGATTACTGTCATTTTGTTCTATTCCTCATGTTAAATTATTAATATCTTTGCCGACTAATAAACATCATTTGGGCGGTTGTTTTTCTTCAACAGCATAAAGCTACTGTAATTCTCTGATGATTAAAAGTTTATTGTTCACTGTAGAGAAGACGTATGAAATAAGTCTTCATTAGAATGCTGATTAATCATAATTCACACATTACATCATTACATGATTCACATTTTCAACTACAGCAATTGCCCGCCTCGATAGCGTGGATGGTAGCGTTCAAGAGGTCCCGAGTTCGAATCTCCGTCAGTGCGAGTTACCTGGATAAGGTTCTTTCCGGGGTTTTCCCTTATTCTAAAAGACGAATGTTGGGTAACTCTAAGCTCTATGGATCCTGAGCTCATTTGAGCATCATTTCATCCATTACATTCATCGTCCAATATGACTTAGCGTTGGACGATGAAAATTACAACAAAAAAACTAGAGCAAGAAAACCCTTGATCCGATTGGTTACAAAAAACAATACCAATAAAGTAATTACTATTTCACACTATCCCTGAGTATAACAAGGCTGGAAACGTAAAAGGTTAGACGGGTTGTTTTCCGTCCATTTCCTCCAACCACAGAACTACTACTGCTACATGCCGGCGCTCCAACAAACTCGCGTTTATACCAATAAAGCGGAAAGAGATTTCGAATTCATTTTTACCTAATAGATGGTCAAAATAGCAAGTCGACTTAATAGTTTAAGAAAGGTTAAGATATTAAGGACGGAATACATTTAATGCTATAAAAATCGTTTTGAATCATAAATTCTGCTTTGAAGTGATCTTCATATTTTGTACACTAAGTTTTTGCTTATCTATCATGGTTTAGATTCCTGCGCCATGTCGTAGTGGGTTAGAGCGTAGTGCTTTGGCTCCCAGCCACGGAATGTCCCCGGGACCAATTCCACCCTTGAAGGTGCGGATTTTAAGTCTCTGATGGGACCAGTACCCACTTAGCATAGTGAGGAATTTAGGAGCTGCGCTAGATAGCGAACCCTGGTCACGAAAACTAACTTTCCGGCTGGCGGTGCCGTGATGCTGACCACATCTCCTTCCCGTATCGGTTGGATGATTCCATCTCTGCCTTGCGTATGTGAGCGTGAAGCCAGCAGTCGATTTGGCCGGCTCTGGCCATGGCTGTTACGCTATTGGTTATGTTAAATACGATTTAGAAGTTATAAAACTTTCTTTCAGAATGAAGACCTCACAGACTATCACAGGAAGTGCAATATAAACCTTTTATTTGCCATGCAGATATCTAAAATATCTGGCATTAAGATAAAAAAGATAAATTATAAATTTCGAAATTTTCTACATGTAAAAGTTAATTTCGGATAAGGAGATTGCATCTTCCTGACGCATCGATGTAAGACGGTGAACTAAACTAAGCGGCCCAAATTCGATCCCAGGCGGTCGCAAATTGAGATTTGTCGTGGTCAACACGGTGCTGAGGCGAGTTTTCTCCGGGGTCTCCGTTTCCCCCACCATCTCATTCCACCGGTGCTCCATCTTCATCTCATGTATCATCAGTGTCACCGCCTGCTGCGCCGCATGTAGCAAAAGCGGGCGTAAAACACTTCACATTTTATTTTTGAACTTAAATACCAAATTTCGAATTTAAAATACCTTTCATTTTTAGTAAATGCTGTGCAAATCATATATACAGACCCACGCATGATTTTTCTTCTAAAAGTGCACTTTTTTATTCAGGAGAACAAAGCATGCATTTCTAAAACTCATATGTCGAATTTTTAGGCTAAATACGATACTTCCTCTATATGCTATAGGCAAGTAGTAAGAATAGTAACATCAAACGGTATACTTCAGTTTAAGGCACCTAGATGTGATTTCATTCACTTACATAATCTAATGAGTGGGATATTTTAAAGACTGAAAATGTAAGACATTTCCAACGCCAATTTTAAAATTCAGAGAAAATGTTTATTGTTGCAGAAAATTTAAAAGCTGGAAATTTTCAAAATTTCATCATGGGGATACTTCACATTAGGCCCATTTTTTAATGTACTTTCTTGAAAATATTTAAATAATGTACTCATAAAAAGTTAATTTTGTTTTAATTACGTTGAAAAAATTGTTAATAAAAGTTTAAATGCTAACAGTTTGAAATTTATAGAAGGTAGTAGTGTGTAATTCACCTGTTTTCAGAATCGCTACACTCTTTTAAACTAAATAACGGAAATTATAACATCAGGAATGAATTATTACACGGTGCATATAATTGTTTCTTTTCCCTTATTTATTTAAGTGTTCCAATATTGCTATGTCAGCGCGTACTAAGACTACTCAATTTGTTGTATTAACATTTAACTTTGATTGTCACTTAACGTAGAACTAACTGTCAATTGGTACTAATGATTGTGTGCTTCTTAAAGCGTTAAATTGCTTTAAGTGTGTACACTAATATTTCGTAATATGGAAATTAATTATTCTTTCACACTGGCCGTGTGTAGGCTAAATTGTGGAAACGTAGAGTCAGACTGAAAAATTCAATGCCATAGCCGGGATTTGAACCACGGATCTTCTGGTCTCCGTCCAGCCGCTCTAACCCTTGAACTACTATGGCCAAAATGCCGATAACCTCAGTGGTAGTTTTTTTCGTATTTTTCCGGTAAACCACTTAGGAGTTCTCATAAACACATGAGACAACTGCCTTAATGGCGACTTACAAGTCTTGTAAGTCACCATTGTAAGTCGCCATTAAGGTAGTTGTCACGTGTGTTTATGAGAACTGCTAAGTGGTTTACCGGCAAAATACGAGTCAGTTGGAGAATTTAATTTCATATCGGTACGTTGGCCATAGTAGCTCAATGGTTAGAGCGGCTGGACGGAGATCAGAAGACCCGTGGTTCAAATCCCGGCTATGGCATTGAATTTATCAGTCTGACTCTACGTTTCCACAATTTCGTAATATATTATTGCACAATGACAATGTTAAAATTTGTCCTTAATAAATTTATTAATTATTGTTCCCTGAGTACCCTGCCGTTAATCCCAGTGGTCATAATGGTGGCCTTTCCTATTGCTTACAGGAAATAGTGTTAGCTTATATACATAGGGTTTTAGGTGATAGACTTTATGCGCTATTATCACACACATTCCACGGTTATTCGTACTTTCATACTTTGGGGAGGATGCGGAATAATCTTGGCTAGACAAAAATTCGCACTCCTCAGCCGGGAATCGACTCCAGGACCATGCAGTACCAAGGTATAGGCTACGGGGCCAGGCCAATAAAATTGTTGTAAACGTTCTGTTCATTTGCTTTTGCTACGTTATTAAATATTAAGATTGTGTTGTCAACATTGGTGTTTTGAAGACCAGTAGGAAAATATGCTCTATTTTCACAAACTTTCAGCTCTGTATTTTATAGTTTAATTTTCAGAGCAACAATATTTATGGCAACAATGTAAAACGTGATTTTATTTTGTTTACTTTTTTACATCCTTTTACTTTTTAAATCATATCGGAAGATCATTGGAATGGGTGAAATGATGCTCAAATAGTCTCAGGGTCTGTGGAGCTTACAGTTACCCGACATTCGTCTTTTAGGATAAGGAAAAAAACCTTATCCAGGTAACTCATCCTGACCGCGATTCGAACTCGGGACCTCTTAAACGTGAGGCAGACATGCTACGATCTACGCTATCGAGACGAGCAATCGGATTGTTATATTCGGCTTTCAGCCTCCTTCTGCAAATATTATTAATCGCAAAGTATAATGCGACTTTTAACATAGCTGTTTCACTGCAAGGTATCTACAGAACTACTGCTCCCAGTTCTAGATCGAGGAATAAGGTTTTACAGTGACTACAGGAACTTAATAAATTCCAGACTCATCACCGACTGTGAATCAGATTCTAAGAAAGGTTAGAACGAAGGGTAAATCTCGACTACCAAAATATTGTTGATGTAATAATTTATCGTTGAGCAACGCAAAGCCCGAGGAAACAAACCAAGATTTATACGTCTAAATGACTATTGCTTGGATTGTTAATTTGCAGATTTGATGTTACAGTAAGAGGAACTGACCCCACACAATAAGAGAGCGGGACAACAATTTTCACACCAAAACAACGCATTTCCAGAGGCTACAGACGTTATGAAGATATTTCTAGAAGTGGAATTGCAGGTTTGAGCCACTACTGTCAATAATAGTTCGGCGCCCTTTGTGTGAAAAGTTCCTTAGACACAAATTTTCACGTCATCCCTATAATTTTCTTCGTGAAAGAAGCTCTAAACTCTCTTCCAGTCTACGCCTCCTTCCCCTTCCAAATAACATATTCTTACATATCCGGAATCTATGCTACCATTACACGCAAAGAATTTCTGAGTAGTTTGAGTTTCATAGAGTTAAAGGGATGCACATTTAAAAAAAATATTTCTTATAAATAACGGAATTTGTTGAAGATTAAAGACATTTCCCGCGCTTTTAGGCCATGATCTAACAGGCAAGAAAATTAAAAAAAAAATTAATTTGGAAAATTTCGTTTCAATATTTCCATATCAATTAGACTACGGCCTAAAAGGGGTAATATATAAAACGTTAATGTGCAAGACGCCAACCGTTAAAGCCTCAGATTGTACAGAATTTGTTGTGCTCCTTTCTTATTATCATTTTTTACATCAAGCGCGATTCTAAGGCTGATTGGCTGTAAAGAGGGTGGAAAAAGCCACGTTATGGATGGTTATCAGCATTGAATAGCGAGGTATACATCAACACAAATTACTTCATTAAACAGACATAAAAGTAGCATGATGTTAAAAGGTTATCTCACTGCAGATGGAATCTGTATCATGTCAGTGCTGCTCCTCATGGAGCCGAGAGAATCAAAACATGTTAGCGATTTTTTGAAGGAGTTTGTGTTTGGATATTTTAGATGGATGCTTTGCTAATTATTTTTATGAATGCTTTGCTAAACTCGTGAGGATAAAAAATAATTAGTTTTTCTCGCCCTAGCTACAGTTAGCGAGCAATTTGACCCTTTCTGTTTCCTCAGGTTGCGGTCTGGGATTGATGGTTGTCGTAAATGGTTAATTAAGAATCACACTTCCTTTAAACTACGTTGGTTATACCTTTATTTTAGAACAGTTAAAATTTGTCCAACAAAACTTAAACAACATATTATGTATAATAATTCTATTCTTGGAATGAAATATGTCCATCCTCTCTCTTGTCTTGTTTCGAAAATCTCTTTAGCCATCTCCATAACGACGTGATTTTTCACGATCGTTCCATTGTGATTTGCTTAAGGACAGAGGTACGTGTGAAAGGCCCAATGCTTGCGTTTAACTACACACTTTTAAAAAATCAAAATTCAGGGGTTTGCTTTGTCACAGGGCAATGAAATTCATACCATCTAACAAGCAGCTATTTCTTAATATGTTGATAAAGCTAAAATGTAATATAAATTCATAACTTTTATCAGATGCTTTCTAAGATGACGTCAACAAACGAAATTTTCTAAACACATGTTATTATTTAATTACACATAACCGCCATAATTGTTTTCACAAAGAATCCAATTTTAGGGGAAATAAAGCACTCAGTGATGCGTAAAATGACCGTTTTAGAATTTTTATATAATGAATTATATAGACAAAAAATGTTGAATTTAATACCATTATTCTTTCCCTTAAAATGCACAGATTTTAAATTTTTAAAAATTCAAAATGTTTTACCTGAAAATATCTTTACGGTCATTTTATTAAACATAATGGTTTGTGACACTACAAAAAGTTTCAGATCTCTAACATAAGTGGTTTCTGAGAAATGTGTACCCAAACATTTAAAATTGCAACTTGTGGGAAAATGAAAAAAACTAAAACAGGTTTTTCAGCTAACTCACCAAAGGTTACAACATTCCTGCACCATAATCCGGTACTTTTCTGCACCAGTTTGGACAACAATGATAGCTCTACAATTACAAAACTCTTCTGAGCTCCACTGTTATTTTCCCCAAAGCTGTTGTCAATTTTTTTCTAGAAGCTGAAAATTTACTGCAACTAGGAAGGTTAGATACACTTTCAATGTCACTGTTTTTTATGTTTATAGGACAAAACACTGCCTTTCTCCAACCAAAACGCTTTACTATATCCATATTTATAGCAAAGCTTCAAATCACCTTGAATAATTAACACTCAAGTCGATATTTTGAACTGTAAACAAAACTTCAACTATAATCCACATGTACTTCAAATGAAAACAATTCGCCATATTGTGAGAGCCTTCTGAAAATACACATGCAGCCACATCTACAGCAGAGATACCAACAACAAGCATAAAATTTACCGCATAGCTCTGCTGCCACAAATCACAAAGTTATAACAATTTTAGTTTCAATGGTTATGTATGTATTTAAAAGGGGGCGTGGACATGGCGGTGCCATATTTAGATCACCATTTAAAGGGCTTAAATATTAAGAATACCTATAATGCAATATATCATTTGATTTGTAAAATCTTGCAGATTTTTATAATGCATAAAACAAAAATTCGATTTTTTCAGGCATTCACACGTCCCACTGTCCTTAACGATTCTTAACCTTTTATTTTCTAATTTTTCAATAACAACATAACATTTTTACAATCCTCACAAATTAGCACTATTTACAGAATACAGATTCTAAATATTAATAAACAATCCCTGAGGCGGCTAATTTAGAACAACTGACACAATCTCAAAGAATGCACATTTGAAATCGTATATACTCGTTTAACTTGACGTACTCTGATTTGATTGCTTTATTTAAGTGAACCCCAGTTTCAACGTGGTAATCACTGAATAATGCTCTATCAAGTATACTAAAAACTTTTGCAGTTCCTTATCGGTATGCTTAGAAAAGTGAATTGAACAAATGGATCATTAAATCTTCATGAAAGTACTGCTTTGAAAGCCTTAGATTTAATTTTTAAAACTTTGAATAAGATTCCTCGAATTCTATATTTATTCAAGTGAGTTTTTAAACCTGATATTCATTTACATTGAAATGTGTACATTCTAAAGGATTTTTTGTTGAATTTATATTTTTCTTCTGTACTTCAGGGTTAGGCATTACACATGTTCCTTCTTCGCATTATTTTATTTATATATAGCGTTTAATTTAAAATATTGACGGTTTTTCCAAAATAATTTCTGTCGAAGAGCCTTTTAAATTAATGAAAGTCCTGCTGCTGTTCTCTAAATTAAGATATATGTATGTAACATTTCAATTACGGACCATAAATACGAAAGTTTTTGTTAGATGAATCAATCATTAAATAATTTCTTAATTCCTCTGTTAGGATTAATTCTTCCGAAATGTTATTTCTCTTTTACAGAATACTTCAAAGCTAAAGGGCGTGCATTCAGATATATAATCCCTGTATGTAGACAATAAAAGAGTCCATTCAACATGTGCCCAGCAGTCAAAACAGCGATATTCACTGGAAATTTTTCTGCCCAGAGAAGATATTTAGCACACACGAGACAGTTTATTCCGAGGCAAAGAATATGTTGTGTTTGGCACTCGACTGAGGCTGTCAGAAATACACTTCATAAGGCAGACAGCAATGTTACGCTGATTCGTCTTTTGTTCCAAGAGATGTACTCATAATGAAGATATTCACAAGGGAAGACACTTGAATGTCTCTATTGCTGTTTGTGCGCTCATGAGAAGTTTATATCTCCTGGTTTGAGGAGAGAATGGCCAAGATCTACAACTCCAGATTCTGTATTCTGTGCGCACGACTCCTTTTATCAGTACACGAAGGTTAGTGTAGCAAATGAGTGTTCCTCATTCGATTGATGGAGACTGCTACAACAGCAAATGTATGTATCCTTATCACTTGCCAGTGTCAGGCCTGTCACTAGCAGATTATTCTGTTCGACTGATGTTCTGCCAGATGTTCGTACAGCAGTGTGATATACATTCTAACTTTCCTGCCTTAGGATATTTGCAGATAAGGTACAATTCACACGAAATGCATTACAAATTTCCACAATCAGCATGTATGTATCCACATTGGATTGTTACATCTCATTCCCAAATTCGATTCAGTCTCAACTCGTGCACCGGTATCATTGATGTTTGGTTAATTGGATCCCAGGTTCCTGTAAAGAGACTTACCGGGTAGGCGTATACAAACTTCATAGAAAATAGCATATCTGTTGTGTGTGAGGACACCACTGAAAATTTCTCAATAAATTTTCTTCTACTGATGGCAATCCTGCATCCTTCGGTGATACTGCTAGCTGGCACTGGATCGAAAGTTTTCTGAGCGATGGATAGGCAGCGGTTGCCCAATTGCTTAACCACCACGCTCATCTGGTATGAACCCCTCGTAGCCGTGGTCGCTTTAGTGTCTACGTATATCTCTAGCGTCTGCCGCGTAGAAGCTTGCGGATTTGAGTCCAACCTTGGGCATAGTTGTTTATGTGTATAGTGTATATATGCAGAAACACAGGAAACAAACAGTAACCAAACGGAAACAATAAAAATGGTAAAATAAGGAAAAAGAATATATATATATAACATGTTTATTGTCAATGAATGTTACATTGATGGAAAGGCAGAACTTACAGCTATTTTTCAACGTAATCACCGTTGCGATCGATGCGCGTTTGCATGCGCAGTTTTTGCCACATAGCACTCTCTCGCAGGTAGCGCTCAACCACGATCTTCAAACCATCGCCGGTCTGAAAATGTGTTCCACCCTGGTGTGACTTCAACTCAGGAAACAGATGATAATCACTAGGTGCTAAGTCTGGACTGTAGGGGGGATGGATGAGGAAGTCCCATCCGAACTGGGTCAGGAGATCAGCTGTTGCAAGTGCAGTTTGTGGACGAGCGTTGTCGTGAGGAATAATAACTCCCTTCGTCAGCATTCCCCTTCTTCGATTTTGAATGGCACGTCGCAATTTTTTTGAAGTCTCACAGTAGCTAGCGGCGTTTATTGTTGTGCCGCTGGGCATAAACTCGCACAACAATACACCTTTTCTGTCCCAGGACACACTGGCCATCACTTTTCCGGCAGAAAATGTATGTTTGAACTTTCGCGGCTTCGGCGAATTCGAATGCCGCCACTGACGAAAACGTTCTTTAGTTTCTGGTGTGTAGTGCACTCAGTTTTCATCGCCAGTGACAATTGGATCCAACAATTCTTCGCCCTGTTCTGCACAGCGCTCCAGGAATCGGTGGGCCACTTCAACACGTTGCCGTTTATGGTCTTCGTGAGCATTTTGGGGACCCACCTCGCACCCACCTTGCGATAATGCAAATGTTCAGTCAAAATCTTGTCAATCGTAGTCTTACTGACTTCAGCGAACTGTCACACGCCGATGTTTAAGCATTTCTTACTCCACTTTTGCAATTGTTTCGGCTGAAACCTAAGGCCGACCAGAACGCTGTTCGTCATTGACGTCTGTACGTCCGTCTTTGAACTCTCTGACCCACTTTCGCACGTTTTTGACATCCATACACTGTGTCCCATAGACTTCTCATAACTGACGATGAATTTCAGTGGGGGTAGTGCCCTTGGAACTCAGAAAACGGTTCACTGCACGCAACTCGCACTTGGCGGCGGAAGTGATAGGAAGCTCCATCGCAAACAGCTGCCCAGCCAAGGCTAACGGTTGCAACTGGTTCTTTGTGGCGGAGATTTGAAAGGGTGAATCCAAGCTACACGCCAGTGTTGCCGAATCTCGCGTAATAGCGTTCCTCACGGCTCCAGCGACTTGGGGACGTTATTTTACGGACACGCCTCGTACATAAGCCCCGTCGATTTCTACCTGTGGGCCATACAAAGGAGTCACCGTATTCATCTTCGGTACCTGATGTGGAATACTTTTCAGAATTGAACTGTGGACGGTTGGAGAGAGTACGTAAACTTCTGGATTTGGGATGGAGTTTGCATCACCGTGACAATTCGATGTGAGGCCTGAATTAAAGTTGAAGGCGAACATTTGGAACATCTGTGAAGAAAAATAACTCCTGTTGAAGAAACCTTTAGCTGAATATCATACCTAACTCAGAAATCAAGCATTTTCGACAAGTATTGTAATAGACTTTTGTTATTGTTTGGATATGGGGTATGAATGCAGAGAAAAATGCTCTCTACTTTTTGAGAATTCTGTATAAATAATTCTTCAAACTCTATGTTTACACTGACGATCGCAGTACATATGTTTATCTGAAGTTTATAGTTTTACGTGTCCCAACGATTTCTTAAAGTCCACATATAAGCAAATAAAGTTTATAATGCCACTATATCTAAAGTGATGTATCTATACAACTGTCTCGATTATTAACAAGGGCCTAGAGTTATAACTAGTTAAGACTGAGGGACTTCACGGAGTAAAGTCCACGGAGTAATTCAACTCCATAAGAGATTTACTTCCAAGCAATGGATGCGTAATTAATTTTAAGGGGATTTTTATGGCATGCAGTGAATGTTGCTCGTGAATCCCTCCCCACTCAGTAACCCAAGCTGGAAAAAAAAAAGCATCAGACATCAAGCACCAATGGCAAAAGTCGTCTAACCGCAAACTCCATAATTTTTCATACGAATGTTAGCGTGACGTATTTCTCTGCGAATAAATCATAATTTTAATTATAGTATAGCTGTAAGGAATGCATGTGTTAAGCAATGCCGCTGCATTACCTGTTTTAACAAAGGTATTATAATGCACCGATGAAAATAAGAAAAGTTAGTGCATTCCCGCAGACGTAAATCATTGTACTCCGTACGGTGTGTCAAATTTAATTTTTAGCTAGCTTCTAATTCGATAGATAAAATTGTGGCTACTAAGGTTCCCAAATAGTTTGGCGCAAGAAATACTTGGCGTCTAATGCTTAAGGGAAGATGAACACGAATACTGCCAAAAATTACATTTTTAATTATTTTAATTATAGGGGAATAAGTGTTATGTATTCTATCAGTAGGATCTTCAGCAGTATCATTAAGAACAGACTGGGGAGAGAAAATGAAAGAAAGATATCGGAGGAACAGGCAGGCTTTTACACAAGAAGGAGATGTGTGGATCATATATTTAGCCTGAGAAAGGTAGGTGAAAAAAATGTATGGAGAAGTACATATTATATTTATTGATATGGAGAAAGCATACTATTCAGTTCCTGTAAAGCAGCTGCGGAGGAAAATAAGAGGAATTGGGGTTAGCCTCCCTTAGTGATGTTGATTCAGAGATTACATAAAAATCGCCAAACTGCTGTTAAGATATGAAAGAGATTATTACGTATGTTTCAAACCACCAAAGGCTTGAGAGAGGACTGTAACATGTCTCCTACATTGTTTAAAAAATATATTCAACAGATACTGAAAACATTGGAACAACTCATGTCAAGGAGTGGATATTTCAGTTGAACAAGAGACTGTACATTCATTGTTATTTGCGGATGATGAAGTGATCTTCGCACAGTGTGTTGAAGACGCGCAATTTATTGTAAGGGAACTTCTTGAAGCCTTTGAGGCAGGCGGATTGAAAGCTAATATGAGTAAAACTGAATATTTGGTGATAGGTAGAAATGGACGAGACATCAAGCACCCCTAAAGAATAATTAAACCGGTAAAATAATTTAAATATTTGGGAACAATACTTCATGAATGTGGAAATTGTAAAGCTGATGTAGATTATAGAATAAGACAGTGTAGAGAAGCAGTAAAGATATTCAATGGAGTATTATGGTGTAGGGACATAACAATGGAAACAAAAATTCTTCAGGTCATAGTAGAGAGTAAATAAGTGGTCTGAAAAGTTTCCGACCTAATAAAGATACAATACCTTTTTTTTCGCCCGCCTCGGTAGCGTAGATGGTAGCATGTCTGCCTCACGTTCAAGAGGTCCCGAGTTCGAATCTCGGTCAGGGTGAGTTACCTAGACAAGGTTTTTCCGGGGTTTTCCCTTATCCTTCAAGACGAATGTCGGGTAACTCTAAGCTCCATGGACCCTGGACTCGTTTGAGCATCATTTCACCCAATTCATTCACCGTCCGATATAACTTAAAGTTGGGTCGGACGTAAAGTACAAAAAAAGACCTTTTTCAGAATATTTTTAACATAGTCTCCTTGTAACTCTGCACAATTCTCCCAGCGTTGCTCCCATCTCTATAACTCGTCCAAATAGTACTCGACGTTTTTCTCTGCAATAAAATTGTTCAGGAAGCTGATTACCTCTTCATTTGACGAAAATCTCTGTCCTCCGAGCGCAATTTTTAGATGAGGGAACAAAAAGAAGTCGCTTGGAGCTAGATCTGGTGAGTAAGACGGATGGTCAAGCAGTTCAAACCGTAATTCGTGGATTTCCGCCAATGCAACCACTGAGATGTGAGACGGTGCGTTGTCTAAGTGAATTCTTTTTCTGCAAATGTGGCCGTTTTCTCACAAGTTCTGCCTTCTGCTTGTCAAGTAATTATGCGTAGTATGCTCCTGTAATGGGTTTTCCTTTTTGAAGATAATCGATTAACATAACTCCATGACTATCCCAAAAACAGTCGCCATCACTTTCCCAGCCGAAAAAAAGACAGCTTTTGCTTTTTTTTTGGAGCCGGTTCCCCCTTTGTAGTCCAATGTTTATACTGTTGTTTTTTTTTCGGGCGTATAATGATATATCAAAGTTTCATCTGCAGAAATTAATCGGCACCAAAACTCGGATTCATTGCACCAAAACTGTGCCAACAGAGCGTTGGAAATTTTCATTCGAACACGTTATTGGTCTAACGTGAGCTAACGCGACACCTAACGCGCGGAAAACTTTCTCGTGTCTAAATGTTGATTTCATATGTGACAAACACGTTCTTTTGCCATGTTCATAGCCTCTGCTATCTCTCTCACTTTAATTCTGCGGTCGTCTAGCACCATTTGGTGAACTTTGGCGATGTTTTCTTCGGTAGATGCAGTTTTGGACGTCCATCGTCTCCCAAGCTCTTACGGCCACACTCTCACAGCTGCCTAAAATTTCACTGTGGTAAATTGTGGTGCAGGGTCTCTATACACAGAATCCAACTCATCTTTGATTTGCGTAGGCCTATTGCCTTTCAAAAACAAATATTTAAGGACAGCTCGAAACTCGATTTTGTCCATTTTCATAAAAATACTCGCACCAACTCACTCAAACGACTGCTACATAACAACTGAGCATCCAAAATGGCTGAAAATGTTAACAGATGGACAATGAAATTCACTAGCTTTTATTTACGAGTGCTGCCATCTTCATGTTGAATTCGGAAGCTTTTCAGACCACCCTCGTATATAGACATGTGGGCAGAATGCTGGAGCTTACTGGAGAGTAAAATAAAATAAAAAAAAGCAAGGTACAAGCAGCTGAAATGGATGGAATAAAGAGGAGTGCCAGGGTATCCAGGCTGGAAAGGAGAAGGAATGAAGACATTAGCAAGATAAGGATATAGAAGAATCAGTGATTGTAAGAATTGACAATCCAACACTACAGTGGTATGGCACAGGAGAAGGATGGAGGCAGAGAGGTGGCCTTATATGGTACTACAGTGACTCCAGGTAGTAGAAGGAAAAGGGGCTGGCCTAGAATTTCGTGGAAATCTTGAATAGTGTGGAAGATGGGCAAATGGGAGTTGGTTGAAGGAGAACGGAAGGATAAGCACAGATAGAGTTTGGGAATTAAGGGTAACCGCTTAAAAGTGGAAAAGCCCCTACAAAAATTATTTATGACCTAATTAGTTAGGATTATCTTTCTAATTTGAAACCTGTCTTACCGCTGTATGAATGAATACATTTTTATTGACCACATTTGGTTACAATTACTATTAAACATATTACAATGTTCCTAAAATTTGGAGTAATTACTTTAATGTGTCTTAGGATCCTACAGTCGAACGACTTGCATGTATTGTGAATGTTGACATTTGTGCGGCGTTTATTTCCTACCTTTTCACTAATATATCTTGCTCTTACTTTCTTCTTTAATTTCATTTTTACTGTATATCCCCATTTTATTCACTTTCCCCTTTTCTCAGCGTATATCCTCTGCTCGCTCGTATTCAATTTTTATTATAACTTCTCTAATCCTTTCTACTCCGCTTTCATTAATTCACCATATACTCACTTCCATATCTGTCTTCTCACTTTGTCTTTCATCAGTTATTCTCTAGCTACCAAAATGTTATCTCAACTATAAGTTATTACCTGATACAATACTGATACGTCTATCTCACTCTTTTATTAATGTTTATTTAATTTTAGTTTCTTCACTTTGTCACTGTATTGCCTTTCTTTCCGGCTTTTTTTTTTTTCGATCAAGGTATTCCATTATTCCCTTCACCACTACACTTACGATTCATCCATCACCCCTTTCCCTTTCCACTTTCCTGTCTTTCCACACTTGCTTTATCTTGTCACGCGATGTACTGTTTCAGATTTCTTTGCGCTCTTTGGTGTCTTCTATGATTCTAACATTACTTTCCTGTTCTGTTCGCCATTCACATTTTTCATCTCTCCTTATTTTATAAACCTTATTTTGCTCATTTATTTCCTTACGATTCTAAACAAAAACGTATTTCTCTCATTTCTCTGTTATCTACAAATTCGAAATTTTCATATATGAGATGTCCTTCGCTTCCACATTTATCACTATTGTCTTGCGAATTGTATCACATGTTTCAGTTTCTACCCCCGTAACTGTCACATCGTATTGAGTTATTCCTCACCTCTCCCTCTGTCAGCAACTCCTTCCCCTCTTCTCCTGTTCTAACTCCCCCTGTTTAACTGTCCTCTGTGACATCATTCCCGCTAATGTATTTCTCATCTTTATGTACTGATTCTGTGATCCATCAATTCTTGTGTCGGTGTAATGTCCTAGGCATCCACATTAATCAAATTTACGTTTTCTTTATTCACTGAGCGTAAGTTATTCTCGACATTGCCTCCTCTGTTTGCCAACTTGCCATTTATCCATAGTTTAAAATTTCGTATATATGCCAATTTCCGACCTCTGTGAGCGTTTTCTCTACACTCTATTAGCCGTTTTAATAATTATTTATGTGTGTGTCATCATTGTGAGAGTAAACTGTATATTTATTTTTGCCTTCTCTATCACATATTTATTGCACTCCATCGAAAATTCTATACCTGATATCAAGGGAAAATACACATTTTGATGTAGCTTGAATTCAAAATCTCATTCTTAGGAAAAGGTCTGCGTGTGAATGTTTCTGTACATATTTAAAGAACAAAATTTATATCATTTTATGGAGTTACTTATTTCCGAGATTTCTTTGTCATTCAATTGCATTTTAAAATAATTATTCTTTTCTCAAATAATCTTTATTATTTTGATTTTCATTTCTCTCTTGAACATGCAAAGGCAATCTAAGTACTTTCAAAGCTGTTAAAATATTTGACTGTCGCTTATACCTATTGTTCCTACAAAGAAATATCCAGTAAGATAAATTTTACAAATGTTTATGTCAATTAACATGAAGTAGGTAGAAGAATAAACTTCTGTAACAATATTTTGTATAAGAACCATTATAATAAGTTACTTACTGCGACATTTTTCTTATCTACATCACTTCTCAACAGGGTAATAATTTTAACGTCGTCTCATATAGTATAAAGTTTGTGAAAGTGAATATTAATTATAAAATTAGTTATGAGTTACCTCTTGCACTGGAGAACATCAGAGGATTTATAGTAGAAGTTTTGCAAGCTTACTTCGAATCGTTTTGAACAACTGCATCTTAATTTTAGCTTGCTATTTAGTTGTATTTCGAGCTGCTAGTGAATCATTTATAAGCAATTAAATGGAATTTAGAAATAAATCTCAGAAAAAAATAATAACATCAGTTGTATTAGAAAGGAGTGGAGGAGTTACTGCTCCATCTATGGTTCATAGATTATTAGGCCTTTATCGTGCCTATACAACAAATTGAGAATCGCAACTGCAGCAGTGAAGGAGAGTTTGATCAAGAGTAGGATGCAATTGAACAGAGCCGGCTAAATATTCAAATGAATCTAGGTGTTTTATGAAAGGCAAAATGAATTATTTTCAATAAAGTGTCATAAATCAAAAGCTTTGTATATCATCACGCATATTTCTTTAAGGTTATATAAACTCAGAGCTGTGTAATGCAGTTTCTATAGGAAACCGAAGCTGTAAATTATTTAAAAAGTGATGTTCTGCTCGTTTTCCCTACACATATTTACGAGGGCTGATCAACAAAGGCTTAGACTGATTTTTTTCACATATGTTTATTACTGCAATTCAATGTTTACATTATCTTTTTCGAAATAGTTCCCTACTACTTCAATGCACTTTTTATAGCGTCTCTGCCAGTCCTTGAACACGTGCTGCAGACCATTCTTTGTGTATCCTTGAGAATCGCTTCACTTTTGAGTACTGCTTCATTGAAATTGTAATTGTATTTATTTCATCCTTTAGAACATAATACATATGTTATAGGACACGTCAGTTCAAGATACAAAGATAAATATAAAAAGTTACATAAGACTAAAAACTGTAACACACACAGGATCCAACAAAAGTCTAAAGTAGAAAAAGCAAATAAATATTGCCAATAGATTGTTGGTTACAATTTCTGACATAGTCAATTTTTCATCATTAATACTACTTGTACATAGTCAATTCTACAACATTATAATCTAATTTACAGAAACTAATTTACATGGTCAATTACAGCATTAGAAACTAATTCTACACATGATCCCTTAATCAGCTTAATGAATTTGTCACTTTCAAGTATAATTAAAGCTGCAATGTCATAATTCATTTAAGTTATATAAACATTTATTTATGAGGAAAGCCTTTAACTTCCATTTAAACTGCTGTTTTGAGATGCTAGCTATTTATTTAATATCAGATGGCAGTTTATTGTAAAGCTTAATTCCTAGTATATGTACATTCTTTTGAGAGACAGTTTTAATTACACTATCTCTATAGTAATTCATATTGGTTCTGGTGTTATGTTCATGTACCTGATTGTTTTTAACTGGATTACACTTGTCCACAATAAACATTATAACTGTATAAGCATACAGAGAGTATATGGTGATTATTTTTTTATTTATAAAGGTATCCCTGCAAGATTCTCTTGCTTTTAGATTATACATGACCCTAACAGACTTTTTTGGTAAATAAGCAGTTTATCCATGTGTGTTTTGACTGCTGAACCCATATTTCTATTCCATAATTTAGATATGGACAGATACATCCATAGTTTACTAATTTTAGGATATTTGTATTGTTGTACTTGCTAAAATATCTTAAGAGATATAATGATTTACTAATTTTACCGCAAATGTTTTCAATATGATCAGCCCAAGTTAGTCGATTATCTAACACAATACCCAAAAATCTATGTGTTTTCACTTCTGACACAATGTCACTCTGTACTTTTAGATTTATATTACCATCATATTTTTTAGCAAGTTGGAGTGCATCATATTGGTCTTTTGCATATTACATTGTAGTCTGACAGATTGAAAATAGTTCAGCAATTCAAAGTTCTCAAATCGAATACCCCTAAGCTAACTCTCCAGTGATGAGTTATGGCTGCATCATTATGATCCTGAAGGAAAACAAGCCAGCACAGTGTGGAAATCGCCAGGTTCTCCAACACCTAAAAAGGCAAACGTTGTTCCATCTGCAGGGAAAGTGACGGTGATCACATTTTCTTTTACTGTAATGGAATGATTTACCCCCTCACAATACTGTTACAGCAGCATACTACACGTCAATATTGGCTACATTGAGGAAGCACATTGCAAAGAAACGACCAGAGTTTTGTCGGACTGGGTGGTGAATTCATCATGACAATGCATGGCCTCACGTCGCAAATCAAGTCATGAAGTTTCTCGCTCAATTCAATATTACCTGTGTACCACATCCACCTTATAGCCCCGATCTTGCACCCTGTGACTTTTTTACTCCCATCGCTAAAGGCAAAGCTTAAGGGTATTCGATTTGAGAACTCTTGAAGCAGTGCTCAAGAAAAGTGAGGCGATTCTTAAGGACCTGACAAAGAATGGTCTGCAGCACATGTTTAAGAACTGGAAGAGACGCTATAAAAAGTGCATTGAATTAGGAGGGGACTACTTTGAAAAAGATCATGTAAACATTGAGTTGCATTAATAAACATATGTGGAACAGATCAGTCTCAGTTTTTGTTGATCAGCCCTACAGTTCTGCATGCTTCCCCCCATTGCTTTGATAATAAAGTTCCATTCAATAAAAACGTAAATGGCTTCATCATTTTCCCTCGGTAATAAATACGAAATGCAATGTTTTGAACATTGTTAAAGTTTAGCAAAGACTATATTCCCCTTGGCGTCAGAGCAAGTAACACAAGGACTGGATTCGACACGGAGGTCCAAACATGTTCGATTGTACCTGTGTCTCCAAATGTGGCATCTCCGGGAGGAACGACTAAGTGAGAGGAGGCAGAGGGCGGCGGTCCCTACAATTTACCCCGGCAGGCCAGTATAACCGGTATCCCATCATAATGTGCTCCGGGGACGGCCCACCAGATCGGATGAAGATTTACCAATAGCACATCATTGTGTCACGTAGCGCCGAGACACTTGCCGACAGTTTTACCCTGAAAGAGACCACAGGAAATTTGGGGGGCGTAATTTAACTAACCAGCATTCGCCTGGCAACCCGCGAAAACTCATTGTTGAGGTAGGCGGCCACGGGAATCGAACGCGGTCCTCCCGAATGCGGGCCAGAGACGAAACCACCTGAGTCACCCCACTCAGTGTAAGTAACACTAACTAGTACATGAAGTTATAGGTAGCTAAGTTGCAGACAGAAGCAGTAAACCGCCCAGTGAACAAAATTAATTGTGTCTGCTGTTTTGGAAGTCTTCCAACAGTGTCCCAAACCAAATTACTTTTCGAAGCGCCAGACTTCTCATTCTTGCAGTAATTTTCTTTGTGACGGCCAGCCAAAGTCCCGCAGTTTACACCCACAGATCACCAGGGTCAGAAGGTCAGACTGTGGACAGCACCATAAAAACTCACCCACGCTGAGCCCATCATAGTCGTGCTGTTTCTGTCCGGAGTTCCAGGTGGTCTCAGCACGAAACAACAGAAGAGGTCTCAACCATCAAGAGCAGGAAACTAATTTTAACGGCCTCGTTTTTAACTTATCATATATAAAACCAACAATCCTGTGTTCCATATCTTACTTTGCAGGATACTTTATTTCCAGCGATTCCTTTGTTCACATGTTCTCTAACGACTTTGACACCAAAAGTGGCACACTTGAATTTGTTAAACAGGTTCTGCTAAGCTTAGATGTAGTATGGCTTTAAAGATACATTGAGAACTTGGTTCAAGCGGAGAGCATTAACATCTTTATAGACCTTTTTCTGAACACCGTATTTATTCACTGAATTTTTTTTATCAACCGCACACTTCATTGGCTCGAGTAAAGCTCGTTACTATCACGTTTCCATTCAGTAGGAATCGATTAATATCCTGTTACAGAACATGTCATCCCCACGTGGAATAAATCACGTTATAGGAGCTGGTTTCGCTTTACTGCTGTGAACAACTTAGCTGTAATGTCAATCCAGTTATTTTAAAAGGGATTATTTGTGGAGGAAATGCCGCATTCCTTTCAACAATTCAGTACTCAGGTTTCATTAAAAGTACACCTTTTTAGGCTCCTTCCGTCATATATGTGTATAACATTTTTATAATTAAAGAGAAAGAGTATGTAAATACAAAACTGGGAGTTTTTAGTCCAACATCATCCAAGAAAACCACACGGAGATTTTTTAACAAAAGAATGTCAACTCAAATGGGTACCTCTTATATGGAAAATTTCTGTAGTTTTTATTTTCTCGTAAAAATAATTGTACTAAGAAGTATGACACATTTTGTACTAAAATAGCATACGCTTAAGATACTTTAATAATAAATAAGGTGATATGCTGATATTCATAAAGATAGTCTGTATTGCTCTTCTAAATCTGCTAAACCGTAAGATAATCATACTACACAAAAAATACAGATGTCGTAAGGGCAAAGAATTTATATCACATATTTTTTGTGGCGTTAACAATTTTTTAGATATTGTTCTTCATTGATTGGATTTTGAAATACTTATATCTCTTGCACGTAAAAGGTCAGTCTAGATTTAATGGCCTGGGTGGCTCAGTTGGTTACGCGCTGGCTTGCTGATTCCAAGGTCGCGGGTTCAAACTCAGTCGTGATCGATGATTTTTAAGTTTGCTAAAAAGTGAAAGACCGTGTCAATAGAAAGAACTCCTACATGAGAAAATATCAAAATACCAGTGATGCTGATATGATCCTGGTAATTGACAGCATCGCTAACGTATAAAATATCTATTTACTCTTGTTTGTTCTCAAGGTCATGCAAGAAGTATGACGTTTCAAAACAATACCAGAACACTCGTGCTACAAAAATTTCGTTATAGTATTTTTTGTATCTTCTTAGCTTCCATTAATGCGTAAATACGTAATGAAGTTTATAAAGAATAAATTTTTATAAGAACAGCTTTTGGAAGAGAACAGAAAGATATGTGAATGCAAGATACAATACTTTGTGTATTTTGCATACACACATTCACATGAATCACAGTTAATTACCGAGAGAGATAACGTTACATGAGGAGAGTGAAATGCTCCAATGTTTTTAAAATGCTGTAAGATTCATCAACATATATTTAAATCAGAGCAACTTGTAACTGATAATAATAACGTAATACTCCCAGGACTACATCTAATGTAAGCGCTTTTCTTGAGATAAATAATAATAATAATAATAATAATAATAATAATAATAATAATAATAATAATAATAATAATAATAATAATAATAATAATAATAATAATAATAATAATAATAATAATAATAATAATAATAATAATAATAATAATAATAATAATAATAATAATAATAATAATAATAATAATAATAATAATAATAATAATAATAATAATAATAATAATAATAATAATAATAATAATAATAATAATAATAATAATAATAATAATAATAATAATAATAATAATAATAATAATAATAATAATAATAATAATAATAATAATAATAATAATAATAATAATAATAATAATAATAATAATAATAATAATAATAATAATAATAATAATAATAATAATAATAATAATAATAATAATAATAATAATAATAATAATAATAATAATAATAATAATAATAATAATAATAATAATAATAATAATAATAATAATAATAATAATAATAATAATAATAATAATAATAATAATAATAATAATAATAATAATAATAATAATAATAATAATAATAATAATAATAATAATAATAATAATAATAATAATAATAATAATAATAATAATAAAAGACGGCAGATAAATATTGTCGTGGACCCATTATTTACGATAGCGCGGTGACGCGCACAATCAGATAGTGTAAAGCAGAGATAAAAAGCCTGCAGATAAAGATAGCGTGGAGATAAAAGACTTGCCGACACAGATAACGTGAGACGTCTGGAACGTTCATTTTCGTCTAGTGACAGAACATTAGATTTCTTGTTTGTTACAGAACAGTCTCAAAATATCAATGAAGTATATATAAGAAATTGCGCCACGCCAGCGGAGTAGTTGTAAAGACAGTTGTAACGAGAGTTGTAATTGAAGTTGGTGTGTGATGAAAGTGAGCGCTTTTGCTTGTGGTAAACGACCTCGGTAGATTGTAATTGTGTATATGACGTAATTCTGCTACTGCAAGAACTGACCAGAGTGTATTTCTACGGAAATAAAGAACATTTTGAGTTTCTGCCAATTGGACTTTTAATTCTACGAGCCCACAAAGTCACAATATTTAGGAAGTAATACAGGAAAACTGCATCCCACTGAAAATGTGGTGATTCTAACACTTTGTGCACCAATCCTTTTACATTACACAGTGATCAACCAGTTTTAGTTGCTGTCAATTGCAGTTATGTTTCCCATTAATATTTCTCCAAGTATCGTTGCTTTTCTCCTACGGTGTACACGAATTTATCGTCCTAGTTTTCAGCTTTATTGCCGTTTGAAAAGTGCCATTATTGCTTGAACACCGTCCTGCCCGCCTCCGTTGTGTGAAGGAAGCGCGTCAGCCTCTTCTAGAGAAGCCGAGTTCCAATCTTCGTCAGGTTGAGTTATCTGGGTAAGCTTTTTTCCGGGGATTTCCCCTCATCCTGAAAGACGAATGTCACGTAGCTCGCATCACTTCACCCATTTCAAAAATCAACCGATAATACCGACGTTGGAGGACGTTAAAAATACTTAACTGTTCCACTACATTTGTTACATCCTTCATCATTTCTGACTCATCTGCAAAAAAGTTTAAGAACTGCTCCATCTAAACATATACATATTGTGACTTTGTGGGTTCGTGAAATTAAAATTCCAGGTTACAAACACAAAAAATTGCTCTTTATTTCCGTAGAAACACAATTACGTCACATACACATACAACTTGCAAGGTCATCGACCACAAAAGAGTTCACTTTTACAGCTGTTCACGTGCACGGGTCTAATTACCGACTTTACCGACTGACTGTCAGTGGCAGGCGGCGGCTCCTCACTATTACAGAAATTCGTGGAATGTTCTAAATCAAGACGGCGCTAGAAGAAAGACGAACTTTCCAGAAATCCGCCTCCTTTCCCCCTCTCTCCGTTTCGGCGACCTTTTATCTCCGCACTGCCCTGCCCGTCTCTTTGAACTCGTCGCCTACGCCGCCTCGAATCAACAATGCGTTCGCGACAATATATTCATTTATTTTATTAGAGATATTGCGTCTTTAGCTTGTGAGCTCTGGTGTTATCACTTTGCATATACTATTTGTCGATAAATCTTCTCAACTCTGAAAACATAAGCTGTAGAATATATTATGATTTAAAATAATTCATATGACATAAGGGGCTTATTCCCAAGTTCCCATTAAAATTATATTTTAGCAAATAAAATAAGTATATTAAATAAATAAAATAAATAAAAAATAAATAAAATAAATAAAATTTAACTCTTATTTTACTTGCCTAAATGTAATTACCAATTGAAAAGATAGAATATTAGATTAAGCATCAATAATGAATAACAAGTAAGTTAAAATTTTCAAGTTACAGTCTATGTTAATGTTTTAATTGGGTTAATTAATTAGTTTCAGGACGAGAGCAATTTTAAATCACATCGTGGACGTGATACGAGGGTAGGTCAAAAAGTAATGGTTCCTATTTTTGTTCCCTTTTAATTGCCAAGAAAATTGAATGCAATTTACAGAGCTTGAAAACTACAACATTGACGATTGATTCAATATAATCTCCGTGCTTTTACACAGTTTTGGACCACCTTTTAATTATGGCATGTATTCCAGTGTGGTAAAACACACGGTCTTGCTTCCTATGCCATTGACGCACGGACGTTTTCACAGCCTCCTCATCTTCAAAATGAATCCCACGATGAGCTTCCTTTAGTGGCCCGAACAGATGGAAGTCTGATGGTGTCAGGTCAGGGCTGTAAGACTTGCCATCCCAATTTCTCAATTTCTGCAGTGGTGTAACGGCTGGTGTGTGATCTTGCATTGTCATGCAAAAGAAGAACATCCGCCATAGTTTTTTTGGGCGAACTCGGCGAAGACGTGCTCTCAGCTTTTTGAGAGTTCTGACATATAGGACAGAATTTATTGTGTATCCCTGTTCCAATAAATCAATCATAAGCACACCCTCTGCATCCCAAAACACTGTCGCCATAACTTTCCCTGACGACCGCTGACCTTTTAATTTCTTTTTCTTTCTTCGGTGACGTTGTGTGATGCCATTCCATTGACTGCCTCTTTGATTCAGGTTAAAAAAAAAAGAACCCACGTTTCGTCTCCAGTAACAATTTTTTCCAGAAACTCCTCTCCTTCCAAATTGTAGAGGTGCAAGTTCTCGGAGGCTATTGTTTTCCTTGTTTCTTTGTTTTGGACGGTTAACAAACGCAAACAAACTTTTGAGTAACCCAGTTGTTGAATAATCGTTATCACACTGCTTTTACTGAGGGAGGTAATGCGACACAATTCACCTGTTGTTACCCGGCGATCACCACAAATGATGTCATCGACTCGCTGAATGTTGCATGGAGTCACTGCAGTCACCGGCCTGCCGCTTCGCTTTTCATCTGCCAATTGCGTTTGCCCTTCAGCTTCGTTACAGCGACGAACCCATTGTCGAACAGTGCTGACATCCACCGTTGCATCACCATACACAATTTTTAGCCTTTCGTGAATGCGAATTGGCGTTTCACCTTCCGCAGTCAAAAATTCAATCACAGAATGCTGTCTAATACGAATGTCGATGTCAGCCGTTTTGCAAGAGAATACGGTGCTGCTACCTGTTGACTTAGGAAGCTACTATTGCAGGGGATTGGAGAAGAAGGTTGGAGGAATTGCGCCAAATTCAATGTTTTTACATCTCTTACTTATTTAAGGAAACCAAAAAATAGGAGGCATTACTTTTTGACCCACCCTCGTAGTTTAGAAAATGATTACACATTGTATTTATTTATTGGAGATAAATGTATGAAATTATTATATAATAATGTGAGAAATTAAGTGTCGTATTAAAAGTATTGCATTATTTTGATACCTTGGAATCAAACACCAATTTAGTTTTCTGGTGAAACTTTCTAGCTTCATGTTTCAAAAAAAGTTTGTAATAGCATCAAATCTAGGCATTCTTTATTTCTATATGTGGATTTTACACTTCGTAATTTATTAAATTTATCACAAAGTGTACATTTATTAGGGTATTAGCAGCTAAAGCATTGAAAGTTTTAGTTTTTCTATAACAGCTTAAATTGAAGGAATTGATTCGTTTTCAAGGCAAAGATCTCTAAAAACAATGCAGGTAATCTAATATTTAAGAAAAATTCAGATTTTAATTCAATTCTCAAACTTCTTCTAAGAATTAATAAAAGAAATGTTTCTAATGTTTGCAAATACGTTCATCTAAGAAATGTAGTAAGTACTTCATAGTTTTGTATGTGAGATTAAAATGATATGGAACAGGGGAATCAAATACAAGAGCTCATCATCTGTAAACTCATTCAACCAAACCATCCACGATTATCACTTACACAAAGGAGAAGTAAAACAAACATGAATCAGCAGCTGGAATCCAAACACCAAACTACACGCAACAACACGCAATTTCATTTCAAATCGTGAGCAAACATTCCTAACCAGATTATGAGCTGTATATAAAAGACGCACGCCGCTCCATGAATGCCAATGATGTTTACTTACGTACTTGACCATCAAACAACTCATCTTTAGTAAACAGTATTTGAGATCATGACAAAAACTTTGCGATTTTTGGCATACTTCCATCTTGGTCGATCAGCGGGGTTGTTTTAAGGCCATTGATAAAAAGTAACAATTCATCATTAATACAATAATAACAGATCGAAGTTGAGTCATAACGCAATTCTGTCATAATGAATTGTGACCTTGTACTTGCATAATATATACTTGTTAATCTGATTAATGCTTATAAAGTATGTTGTAGTGAACATTTAGGTATAAATGTAATACAGTATTTACAATAAAGTGTATGATAACAGATAAAATTAAACAGATTAGGAACTATACTTATAAAACAGGTTTGACATTTGTTATTACTAAATTTATTCTTGATAAGAAAAATCACTGTCTTCAAATTGGCTGAGTAGGATGTCCTGAGGTAATTTTCGTTTTAATATTTTTCTCTGTCGGGTTTTTTGTTGCAAGGTGATATGCCTGAGTTCCAGACATTAGTTTATTATAGAACGTTTAGCAAGTAGTCTTGTGTACTTATCCGTGGGAAGATCTTATCTTTATGTAGCTGAATGTTTCTTATAAACCAAGAAGCGTTTGTGGCGGTTCGGAAAATATATATTTTGTAGAACTTGTAATCCATGAACATGTCCTCAAAACGGCAGTGATAATACAATTAAGTCCTTTCTCTTTCCATTTTGGTGAGTGTCCTTATTTTTGGATATGAGTGTCTTTTTCCTAACTATGCCAATAGTTCAAAAGTTTAACTTTCGTCTTATTAAAACTCTCTCATATAAAATCTCGCATAAAAACATTTATACTCCATTCATAATGCATATACCTATATTTGTTTTTAACTCATTAAATATTTAATTTATTCTTTAAATGCTGCTGTTTTCCCTGTTTTCAAATCACATAGTTTTTGCCCCATATGAACTCTAGCATCAGTCGTTTGACAATGCCCTTCTCTTCCCTCTATAACTGTATTACTTTCATTTTATCTTTTAATAAAGCACACATTTTTACGCGGCTTTTCGCCCAGCATATCAAGTGCCATAACTGTTAATATATTCGTAATTGTAGGAATAGAATATAATCGTATTTAATAGTTAATTTTACATTAACATCTTATTTTGATATTAACTTCCTTTTTATTGGTTAATATTTACTTACAATTTAATTCATTTAGCAGCTAAAATGAGCTGCAACTATGAATATGATATTGGAAAAATTACATTGGATAATCAAACTCCAGTTCACCATCGATGCTAATGTTGGTAACCCTACTACAGGAACCACTATTTGCAACAGCTGTTAGTAAATTATTGCTTTTATTTTTAATGTAACTTCCTACTTTTATTTCTAATACTGTTATGCCCGATTTCACCAACAAATGTTAAGACTTAACACGGGTTTAAAAATAGTTATAACACAAATTGAATTTCACCAAGTGTTAGCTTAACACTCGTGTTAAATCTCTTCATAAACTAACAAGTCAAATTTCCGATGTTAAGTGCTTAACAATTGTAAATAGTCAAGATGGCGGGTGTGAACGCAACTGTTGTTGTCGATTTGCTATATTTAAGACTGTCTAAATGGCATTCGTAATAGAGTACGGCCTATGAGGAGAAATTATTTTGAGGAGCTATCCGAAGAAAATTTTCTACAGAGGTATAGACTGTCCAAACAGTTTGCTATGAAGGTTACTGCGGAAGTAAAAAAGAGGTTAGAACATGCATCGAAAGGAATATGCCAATTTTGCCTTTGCTTCAAGTACTAATAATTTTGCGATTTTATAATTCACTGAATTATGTGGATAATACACTGTCCACCTCCCACCTTGAAACGTTCAAGTCACTCGTCACCTGTCCTTCGCTCCTCGTTTTAAATTTACGTAATACTGAGTTAGAACATGCATCGAAAGGAATATGCCGAACTCACCTTTGCTTCAAGTATTAATAATTTTGCGATTTTATAATTCACTGAATTATGTGGATAATACACAGTCCACCTCCCGTCTTGAAACGTTCAAGTCACTCGTCACTTGTCCTTCGCTCCTCGTTTTAAATTTACGTAATACTGAGTTAGAACATGCATAGAAAGGAATATGCCGATCTCGCCTTTGCTTCAAGTATTAATAATTTTTCGATTTTATAATTCACTGAATTATGTAGATAATGCACTGTCCACTTTCCGTCTTGTAAAGTTCAAGTCACTTGTCCTTCGCTCCTCGTTTTAAAATGACGTAATACTGAGTTAGAACATGCATCTAAAGGAATATGCCGATCTCGCCTTTGCTTCAAGCATTAATAAATTTTCGATTTTATAATTCACTGAATTATTTAGATAATACACTGTCCACCTTCCGTCTTGAAACGTTCAAATCACTCGTCACCTATACTTCTTCGCACCTCTTTTTAAATTTACGTAATACGTTTCGTGTTTCTAGTAATGACATATGCAATTGAATTAAATTAGTTTCCAATTTTTTCCACGTGTCATCTTTCTCTTTTACATTCACCGCATCCGTCCTCTTATTTTCCACGATATCCTTACACTTTGTCACCAATTCAATTAACAATTCTTTTTCCATCGATGAGAAATTTCTTTCACGGCTTTTGTTTACGATTTTGCTTATCCGTCATTTTGTTAGCCGTGAGCAGACGAAAATGAAAACAAAAGCGCATCGGAGTACGTTCAGAAAATAATATGACTCATCCATAGCCTTCTATAGCTGTAATATTTACAAGCTTCTTGGCGTTAACACGTGTTTGTTAACACAAGTTGGTGAAATGCAAGAAATTTAACAGCTTTGTTAGCGCTGTTACAATTGTTACGTTACATTTGTTAACGTCGATTTTAACATCTGTTGGTGAAATCGGGCATTAGCGTAGTAAAATATACTAAAATATACATCCGTTAAGTGCATTGAAGCAACTTACAATTACACAATATTAGGAAGTAGAATAGTAACTCTTCCCTTTTGTAATGATGGACTTACAACACTTGTGTCCAAAAATCTAGCATTCATGAAACAATAGCAAACTGTTGACTACATGGAGTGATGATTAGGTCTGCAAATTAGCACGCCAAGGGATGCAGTTTCCACTCATATTCGGGCCTTGAGCTTTTCGTCTGTGGAAGAACTGTTCTAGGTTGAAGGTTGAAGATATTGGCACATCGTCACTGCAATAATTACCTTGTCTAGCATGCGCTCGGGCGAGCTGAGGTTATCATCCATTACCTAGTCTGAAGGGCGGGGGTGAGGTTCGAAACGCCCTCGGGCAGAACTTCCATCATCGAAGTTAATAGTAAACTACCTTGAAAAGATTGTTCATATCAGTGATGTTCAGTATAAATAGGTGAATACATATAGAAATTCCAGTCTATGTAGCAGATGTCATCTATGTGTAATCATATAAAAGTTAATGTGTGCATGTATTCTCTTGTACCAGTTTGGACCAATATTTACACATGAGCCAAAACCACTTCAAACAGAACTACCTTCAACGAGAGAGAATAAGTTCGGCAAGGGCCAGTTTTGAGGATTCTCAGGACGTTGATTGATTAAAAATATGAATGATCATCGTCATTTTTTGGGAGGGATAGTATAGCCACAACAATGAAAATAGGGTTGAAAATGGCGCGATAGGAAGTGTAATGGAAGTAGGAATGGGAAATTTTACACACATATTATTTGGGACAAGTGTAAAAACACTGTGGAGTGCATTACGAAAACCTAATTAACGTCCTCCAACGTTAAGTCATATCCGACGATAAACGAAATGGATGAAATGATGCTCAAATGAGCCCGGAGTCCATAGACCTTAGAGTTAGCTGACATTCGTCTTTAAGGATAAGGGAAAAGCCCGGAAAAACCTCATCCTGGTCGAGATTTGAACTCGGGACCTCTTGAACGTGAGGCAGACATGCTATCCCCCCCCTCCCCCCGCTACCGAGGCGGGCTGGCGGGCGTTTGAGAATCAGAATAGAGGATTTGCAGAGGAAACGCAAAATTTGGCCCACTTAAAATGAGGTGATACTCAACATGATGGAACACCTACGTTATTTTAATTGGATTCTTTCATTTAAATATAAATCAACAAATATTTGTAAAATATACCTATGTTTTAATTAAACCATACAAATCTGAGCAACGTCAAGTATATCTCTAATGCATCTAAAAATACGTCCTATACTTCCTTCGTACAATGTGGGAAAAATAACACACATAGTTATTTTGTGTTCAAAACATTTAAATGGTATTTTCGTTGTTCCTAAAATTATCAGATTTTGATTCTTGCACCTTTATCTACTCGTGTTTATAGCGTAATGAATGGCTGAATAAACAGCTTGATTCACTACTACCAATGCCGGCAGCTGAGGTCGTAAAGGTACTGGTTTATGAATGAGAGATCTGCGGAATGGCAGAACCGTCGTGTTTGAGATTTCTCAAAGATATTCCTCAGATATCAGAACCAAAAAATTTCTTGGAAGTAGCTTATACTTAAGCAATGAATATTTGCTTTCCAATTTTCTATTTCCAAGTATCACCTCGATTGTCATCATGGCCACCCTTAAGGTTCCACATACAGGAAAACCAGGTATTAAATATCTGAAAAATAAAATAAGAAAAGAAAAACGAAAATAAAGATAAATAATAGGAGTTCCTCCCTTCTGGTTAACAAAATTCATGGTTCACGCTATCACCATTAATGTAACTGATATCACATTATTTTCTCTTTATTCGACTTGGAGCATTATATGAAAGATATTCACATATCCATCCTTCCTCAAAGCATTACTAAACGAAGAACAAACAGCCGTCGTAGTGTCTAGTTTCATTTTCCTTGGCTCTTTGTGCGTGCATTTCCGCAATGCCCATAAGAGCGATGAACTCATTGAACAGCGAACTAATCACTTACAAAAATGGATATAAAGGAGCAGCATTGTTGACCAGTTATTAACAAAGTCTTTGTTGTTAAGTATGCAAATGCAGGTCATCGTTTTGTGATCTTTAAAGCTCTGCTGTATCAACAAAGGCAAGGAACTGCAAGTGCATGGACGTGAGGCCGGTACCTGACACCCACTCCTAGAACCTAGGTACATTATGTACTTAAGTGACCGGCTAGCAAGAAGTGCCTCTTAAAAGAAGAGGAATATGCTGGTATCGTCCGTCTGCGGTCGCTAGGGCTGGAAAATACCTGCAACTCATCCATTCTTTGGGATTTGCGTCACCTCCCACTATAGGACGAGCGTCATCCCAAATTACACGAGGTGCAGCGGGATGCTATAAAAAGTGCCTTAGCCTGAGGGAACCAGCTCCTCTTCGTCGTTACTACAGTAACCTTGGAGACTCGTGTTTGACACCTGTTGCTTCCGTAGATGTATTACCTTTTTCCATGGTCGGTGTTTTCTACGTCTTCTCGATTGTATTTACTCAGAAAGAAAAAAATAGAATTCGTTTCCAAGGAAATTTATATCCTCCAACACTGGGTAAGGGGAAGGTGGTTGAGAACAAGTCTGATTATCCATCTCTCTTCAGTATCTACATCTTCTTAACCACGTTTGTAACTTCAAATTCATCTTGAAATACTAAATCCCTATTATGATCCATTACGTTTACGTATTATGAAGAATATACAGTTTCCAACTATTCCTTTTGACGAATCTAATTTTTCATTTTCTTATCGCGTTTTCCTTGTATAGTGCAGTTTTAATGCAGGTTCATTATCACGGACTAGAATCGCGGGAAGCTGTTAAAGCCCTATGATCTAGTCTTGCAGTACAGCAGAGGGCGGCGGTATGCAACTGGCAAATGCCTAATAGTAACCTGATAGACAACTACTGTGGAAGATCCATAAGCAGTGTTTACACATTCTTAATGGATACCAATGAAACGCGATCTGAATAATTCAGTTTACATGGAACACCTTCATAAACTTGAATATATTACTGCAGAATGTCAAGTATGAAAATAAACACTTTCTAATAATTGGAAACAAAGAAATACCGGGTTTGCTATTTGCTGATGATCTTGTTGCAGGATCTATAACAAATGTAGGAGTATACAAAATTATGGGAGCCGTACAGGAGTTTAGTAATAAATGGAGTCTGAGAATAAACATTAACAAAACAAAAATAATGGTATTCAAAAAAGGTGATAAGTTAAGGAAGGATGAAGTCTTCTAGTCTCCTTGAAGATTGTGCAGCAGAATATCACCAGTACTCCATTTACACAGATGGCTCTCGTATAGCTGAAGGGCTTAGTAAAAGTGCTAAAGTAGGATGTGCGTTTGTGGTATTCTCTCGCTCCATAGAATGCCATTCTTCCATGTTCAGACTTGCCAAGGAGTGTTCAATTTTTCAAGCTGAATTATTAGCAATCCGTGAAGCAGTGAAATGGTGCAACAACTTACAATGTACCGCTCGCCTTTACAGTGACTCACAAGCAGCAATTGCAGCGTTGAAAGATACCAAAAACAGCAGTCCCATTGCAGCTGAAATAAGAAGTCAATTATTATGTAGTTCTCATCTGTGTATTAAATGGGTTAGAGGGCACGTGGGGATTGCCGAAAATGAACGTGCAGATGAGCTAGCAAAGAGAGCTGCGACTTCAGATCTTCCAGAGACTTTACACTCTATGCCCTATTTCTTATGTGAAGCAAACATTAAAGGAGACTATCATCAACGACTGGAATGAATACTGGTTAAAAAGTAATTGTGGTGCTTTGACTAAGGATTTATATTTCCCAACAGTTTCTGACAGACATAAATGTAAATTCGTTAATCCTAACTACGTTCTCACTCAATTCTTAACTGGACATGGCAAATTTTCAGCTTACTTATTACGATTCAAAATCAAATCCACAGGTGACTGTATTTGTGGAAATCATCTTCAAGAAGTCCCTCACATTTTATTTAATTGCCCGTTTTTCTGTTTTGAAAGATACGAAGTTGAATTATTGCTTCAATCCTTAGGTTACACTTTCTCAAAACCACTTATACATATTCTGATGAATTACAAAACTTATCAGTATTTCATGGCTTTCTTAAACAAAATATTTCTTAAGCTAAATGATTCATCTTGATGTTTACTGTTTGTCAGCTTGATATCAAATTTGTTATGTTTTTGTAAATTGTATTATATTCATAAATTTGTAAATCTATATTCCTAATATACCTTTGGGTAAAATAGGAATAAAAAATTGGATAATAAATAAATAAGGAAGGATGAAAAATGGAGTTGGCAAGGGAATGAAATTGAGGTGGTAAAGAAAACTAATTATCTAGGAGTAATGCTAAACAGTAATGGTAGATGGATTGATCAAAAGAAAACTGACAATTACAGCTATTAGAACATGTATAGAGAAAATACCAGGAATGCAAATAAAATGGTTGGAGAGAATATATGGGGCAGTAGTTGAGGCGAAAGTGTTACATGGATCTGAAATTTGGGGCATAGAGAAAAGATGGGATAATGTAAAAAAGGTGCATAGGGGTTTTTGCAAACTAATTTTGGGCTTACCAAGAGCATCACCAAATGGGGTTGCACAAATGGAGTTAGCAAAGCTAAAATTATGGAAAGATCATTGAAATAATGGTTCAAAATAAAATAATTGGAAACTAATAATATTTTGAAGTATTGTTTAGAAAGGCAGCAAAAATGTGTTAAAGAAGATACTTGGTGCAAAAGTATGCAAGAAATTCTGAGTGAAAAAGGATATGAGGATAGAAGATATAGAAAGGCAGGATATAATGGGTTATTTAAATTCTAAAACTTTTCTATGTACTTATATAGAGATAAAATTGAATTGGGAAACAGAAAAATATGTGGATATCTGTGACAAAATGACAAGAGAAAGTTTCGCATGGGCCAGAACAGGAGTGACAAGTTTAAAAGGATTAGGGGAAAGAGTAGAACAAGGAAAGTGTATAATGTGTAATAAAAACAAATAGTTTGTGTCATTTATTGATAGAATGTGAGGAAACAAAGGATAATCATGATAATGTAGATTGAGGATCAAAAGTGGTAAATAGGGTCATATAGCTCAAAAACCATGGTGTTAGATTCTATGGGCCCAAGAAAATTCAGAAGCTCAATATAGAGTTGTAATTTGATATATAATTAGAGATATGTAGCGGTGTAATTAAATTGTAAATGTATAAGAATTTGTATATATAATGAAGTTTAACAATTTTATTTTTCATTCATACTGCAGAATTTTACCACAATTTTATATATAAATATACCCACAAATGAATGTGTAATCTTAGCCACAATAGTTTTAACAAAGGAAAGGGGAGGCCACCTCTTTAGGATACAATTTATACCCGCAGCTCAGTGCGTGTAAGAAATCCCCCCCTCTCTCTCTCAATCTCTCTCTCTCGCTCTCTCTCTTCTCTTTTCTCTCTTTTATATGTGACGTGTGCCTTTCTAACATGTGTTATGTAAACTTTAAAAACCAGCAATAAGACCCCATTTTGCAGGGTGTTAATTTAAATAAAAAGTAAGCATTGTAATGCTCAGTAATTATAATGTATGATTCGAACGTGCACAGATACTTATACGGCATCCCTATCGAAATTATAAGAAAAGACCAACATATTTGCAAAAAGTATGTTTTTGTTTTACCTTTAAGCGAGATATTACGCATCTTAAGTTTCTATAATTACACTTCCCCTCTTTTGAGCAAGTAATGATTTTAATATCGCACTTATACCTTGCCCACCCACCCCCCAACGTAAAACGTCAGTCTGGATAACACAGATGGTTAGGCGCTGGTCTACTGATCCCAAGTTTAGGGATTCAAAGCCATCACTGACATTCTTAAGCTCATTTTGGACTGCTACACGTGCTACCATGAGATCTTAGCGCATGGATTTAGCAATAATCCTTGGCTACTCCCCATCTCGTAATTGGGATTCCAGTAATTAGCATTCAAAAGTGAATGTCCCTAAAGCCATAATGAAATATCAGAATATTTAAAAGCATTGAAGCTTTGTAATTATTCTAAGCTGCCGTGCAAACTAATACTTTAATACTAAACATTACGCTACAAAGGGAAAGCTCTTAACTGTACGTTTAGAGCAAATACGAATTAAGAAGTGAGAAGTGAAAGTTATGATTGAGATACTTGCAAAAAGTGATGCAATACGCTATAAGTTATTTTAACATCCATTCTATTACCTAATGAAGGGAGAGAGTTACGCAAATTATACATTTTTACAATTGAAATATACAAATTGTGTGATTGGTGTAAATGTGTAGGAAATAGAATCAAATATATCTGAGAAAAAGAAATAAAGTGTTATAGTCTAGCAGTAAATCTTTTTAAATGCGTATCTCGGTTGCCTAGGTCCGCGAAGAATTGGAGTAAAATTTAGAACACAGATGTACGATGTGTTATAAAACTGGTGAGTATAGTACAACATTTTGCAGCAGATATACCCTAAAACATAAAATAATCTGTCGTTATATCACAGTTTATACATTACATTTTAGCTGTGTAAAAACCAATTGGAGGTAGCTCTGAATGTCTAAATCCACTGAGTTAGCAGATTGCACCCTGATTGGGCGCAGCTTGTCATTATTATGATCCGTGGTTAATTCCAACAGTGATTTTGAATCTCATTTTGTTAGGTTCCTGATCTTTCCCACACGTTACCATAGAAAGGTTAGATTATTCTCAGTTTAATGCGCAGTTTGAACATACATTTTATGCATGCATTCATTATCCAACATGATCTGTGTATTCAATTAAGATCGTTGAAGCGTCTAAAAGCAACCGCTGCAAGGACTTATATCTGTATCCACTTCATGTTAAACAGATAACGGAAAAAGTCGAATCAATAGTCAAATGTTCCAAAATGGGTCTAGTATGCTGGCCTTAAAGTTCTATAGCCTTTATATTACCGCGAGAAAGTACGTACTAACATTTTAAAAGCTGATAAAAGCGTTGAAATATTCAAAGTAATTGTAAAAGTATTTGAAATATCTTGTGTATTTTAGAGAGATTTTCATTTCTTATAGTATGCTTTTTGTGTATCACATATGGTTTACAGGTTATGCAAACAATATACCCAAAATTCCTTCCAAATATAGACATCAGAGGCCAGAGACATGTTATTTGTCCTGTAAATATATTAAAACAAAATCCTTAGAATCATGTTAAGAAAATCAAACATATAAGAAGTGTTTCCTTATAAAGAATAGATTGAGTTGGGCCGCGTTTTTTGAAAATCTTCCTGTCCCACACCTGGAAGGCAAACTTTAATACAAGTTTAATATTTAACAGACTTTTCTCTTTAAATGATGGATGTTCATGAGTTGGCGTGGACAAACACACACAGATTTTTATAAATAACTGTTGGATTAATGTGACATCAAAAGGGTTATTTTCAGTGTAATCTTTGTTTAAACTTTGGGATGGAATTCAATGTTTCTCCTTCTAATAGAGAACGAAAAAAGTGAAAGAAGTAACAAAACATTTTACCACTTGATAGAAAATTAATGTATATACATCCAGTTTCCTTATCTTGCAAGGAAATTGGAGATAATGCAAAACAATATTAAAACGCCACTGAATATTTACACACAGGAGACAGATCCGAACTTTGTTTCATAATGCGATGGCAACAGAGATAGAAATATATCGAGATCACTTCGAATACGTTAAGAAATGTTGCCCAGACCAAGTTCTCTGTATGGTTAAGGCAGGTTCTTACAACATGAAACTGCTTTTCGATGCCCTTCAGTTTCAGGCAGCAATTACTAATCAACACCTACCTCCACACTTTCGCCAAAGAACTTACATGTTAAAAGCATAATCAGAGCTTTCTATTTTAATGGATGTGTTTACAATTAGCAAATGAATTCGAATGTAGGAAACCTCATTTGCTATAATGTGAAAGGAATAAAACATTAAGGAATGATGTTAAGTTGGGCAAGCATACAGTTACCAAAGGAGTTATTGTTCAAATTTACCTGTGTTGATTAGTTCATAACAAGGGATTTCTCTATATAAAATCGAATGTCCCGAGTCGGATAGAGGTAAGAATGCTTCTAATACAAGTGATTTGACACAGAAATAATAATAATAATAATAATAATAATAATAATAATAATAATAATAATAATAATAATAATAATAATAATAATAATAATAATAATAATAATAATAATAATAATAATAATAATAATAATAATAATAATAATAATAATAATAATAATAATAATAATAATAATAATAATAATAATAATAATAATAATAATAATAATAATAATAATAATAATAATAATAATAATAATAATAATAATAATAATAATAATAATAATAATAATAATAATAATAATAATAATAATAATAATAATAATAATAATAATAATAATAATAATAATAATAATAATAATAATAATAATATCAGCATAATTCTTTTTAAGAGTTCATATCGAAAAAGGAGATTGTGACCTCATCATCATCATCATCATCATCATCACGGTATAAGTCTTGTGGCCCGTTCGGACTTCAAGGAAATTGATGGGATCATCTCATTCGTGGCCTGCCAACATTTCTTCTACCTACAGGTTTATACTTATATACTATTTGTAGTGTACGGTCTTCGGTCATTCTCTGCACATGATCTTGCCATTTTTGTCTGTATGCAATGATTGTTTCATTTAGACTCTGAATTTCCAATTCTCTTCTAATATCCTCGTTTTTCTTGTCTATGAGTCTATAACCTGCCACCTGTCTCAGAAATTTCATCTCAGCAGCCTCTACTTTCTTCTGTTGTGAGATAGTCAAGACCTAGTTTTCACACCCATAAAGTAGGGTTGGGATCGCCATTATTTTATACAGTTTCAACAAAGTTTGACGATTACAATTTTTAAAAGTTCTTTTTATTGTACCACATATTGTTTGGAATTTGTTTATTTTGTTTTGTATATCTCTATTACTGGTATATGACACAATATAGCCAAGATAATTAAAATAACTTTGTTGTTGGATGGGTTTATCACTTATACAAATTTTGCTCTCAAATGGTTCGTTCCTATAAAAGCCATTACTTTTGTTTTTTCATATGAAATTTGAAGATTATATTCTCTTGTAATATTATTTATGTCATGTATGGCTCTTTGTAAGTTATCTTCCGTCTCCGCAATTAAAATCTGGTCATCAGCTAACAACAATGTGTCAACATTTCTCCCCTTTATTTTAAAATGTGTTCTGAGCATAGTTTGCCATCGTACAACTGCGTCATTAAATAGGGTAGGTGACAATGGACACCCCTGTCTTAGTCCTAAATTAATCTCTACTAGGTTATCTTTTTCTATGGATTTCTCCAATTTAAATTTTGTATTTATATACATACTTTGTACTGTTCCTACTAAATGTTGAGGAAATCCATTTTAATCATTGTTTCCAATAGCAGATTTCTTTTTACTTTATCAAAAGCTTTTACATAGTCTATAAAAGCTATTAGAGTTGGTAGATTATATTCTCGTCGTTTCTCCATAATCTGTGTTATTGTGAAAATACAATCATTGCAGGAACGCCCTTTTCTAAATCCATTTTGTGAATCATGCAAACAGAAATAATAATGTGAATTATTGTTAGGCCAAACTCTGATCATTGCGTTCAGTTTCTTTGTACCAGAGAGGAACTTTTACAACTTGAAGGATTAGTGAACCAGGACTGAAGCTGTGCATTTTTAATGCTGCATTCTGTTGATATCTAGAAATTAGTTATAAACTAAAATAAATATACTGAAACATAATTTGATTGCATTATTATAATGCTACTCAGATAAACAAATTATTTAAATTACAGCTTTGTGACAATATTAATACGAGTAATAAATTGAATACTTAAACTACAGTACTGAAAACTGTGTATCAATTCTTGATAGTGTTATCAAGTATTGCCTCTTTATGAAAAAGGAAATAATATTAAAAATCTTCTGGCGACATCTTGCAACATGCTTCTTTGCTATGTTTTGAATGCAATTTATCAATCGGCTCTGAGAGCTTTAGCTGAAATACTTCCCTTATAGGATCAGTAAGTGCAGGGCATCGCTTTATTTGTATCTGAAAAGTCACGTTAACCTTTTATGTTAATTTGTCTGCAAAAGCAATCTTTACATAAGCTGAATATTAACTTATATGGACGTTTCCAAACTTCATACTACTTCGGCCGTACTATGGCTGAGTGGTTAGACTGCTTGACTCTCATCAAGGGCCCGAGTTCAATCCCAGGTGATCGCAAAGCAAGATTGTGGTGTACAACATGGTGCTGGGGAGGGTTTTCTCCGGGATCTCCGGTTTCCCCGCCATCTCATTTCACCGGTGCTCCATCTTCATATCATATATTACTAGTGTCATCTCCTGCGGTGCCGTATGTAGTAAAAGCAGAAGTTAAATACTACACATGTCGCGCTACTTAACAGTGTTACAAGATTTGAAGTGAACACTAATGGACTCCAATTTTATTTCCATTACATGCCTCTTGCTTTCCTTGCTTTTATTTCTTAATTTAAGCTATCTCTGGAATTTTATTATAAAAATGTTAATAATTCAGGAAATGAACGATAAAATATTGTATTTTGCTTTATATTAATTCCCTATGCCTTATTCTGTAAAGTATTCTTACAAATACTTATTTTTATATGTACATATTTTTAATCGAGACAGACTTCAATTACGCATTTATAGTTTTGTTATAGCATTACTCAGATTTAAAAACAGGAATAGCGGCTTCAGACTTGTAAAAGTATAAGTATTTGAAAATTCAAATTAATAAAAAGTATTTACAAATTTACTAACGCTACAAAAGGATTCGAATAAACAAGTATTTTATCAATGTTTACATTATTTTAGTAAGATTTTATTTACCACTTAGGCAAAATTTAATTAGTATGAAGAGGGCAAAAATCAAAGTTTTTGAAAACGTTTCCATGCAAAGGGTTGTTTAGATTTAGGGGCTGCACTTGCTGCATACTTGAAAGATGCTATGAACACATAAACACACGCACAAGGACGTACATATGCACGCATGTAAACCTTCTAAGACTTTTTTAGTTAAGAAAGTCTTAAATTTTCGAGAAAAAAAATCTTGATATTTAATTTCTTCGAGAACAAATTGTGCATATTATACGCTGAAAACTCATATCAGCTTTTGGTTTGAATAAAATACTTTATCTAAGAACTTATATAAGACAGAGAAATTGGTCATAGTAACAGGTATACAGGTGTTTGTGCTAATTGATTCAGCAACTATTTGGTATAATCGTAAATTATCATTGAAAGCCAAAATATGATCGATTTTCTACTCTTAACTGGCAGTTACTTTTGTAAATAAAGCAAAGATACTCCTGTTCTAGAAGAGTGGGCATAATGGTAGTGTTTGAAGTTTTCAGAGTTTACAAAAAACATGACACTTATTTAAAAAATCAGTTTGTCTCTAGTGTACGCGAGAAGGTGACTTCATACTGCCGTTCTCCAAGCGAGTTTCCGACAACTTTCTGGACTTGCAGTGACTGCTTCTACGGCAAAGGATTTGAGACTTCACAGGAAGTAAGAAGAAGAGGCTGCGTCATGCATATTTATATTACGATGTGAAGAAATAGTAGTTCAGCGCACGTTGAACTAGATTAAGTGTCAGTGAAGGCTGAGTGATGTGACAGTTTAAAATCTGGTCCATTTCACCGTATTTTTACAAAAATCCTTAGATGTATTTTTGTGAAAATCAAACACCAAAAATGGGGTGAGAAAATTACTCCGAACTTTTTCGAAACGGCATTTATGTTAAGTGAAATCTCAACATAAAGTGCTTGTATGATATGCAGAATTTTCTGTACTTACTATAGTTAAATGAAAGAGAAAACAAATACTTTTCTCATTTGACGCTTCTATGAAAGTCCATTATATTGATTTGTCTTCTTTTAGTTCGCTTTAATTATAGTACGTCATAATGCGAAATACTCCAGACTGATTTCTGTACTTCGAGAGTACCTTTTGTCTTCCCGATACTACAAATAGTTAACAGCAGAGTGACCACCCATGTTAGTGCTGTAAGACGCACTTTGTAGTGTGGGCCGATTTATGCTCAGAGATCAAGTCGAGCTTGTCGCAATAAAGATCTACATGCAAATGATAAACACCCACAGATGTACATTTTCTGCGAACCGTTGTATAATTCTCGCTGCGATGAGTCAGTGTCTCCTACATGGTATATAGGGGATTCACAGTACATTCTTATGAATTGTTGAAAAATTTGTCATTATTGCTTTGATACTTAGTGGAAATACAGCAGTATTGATTTTACTATCATAGAATTACGTATATAAGAGTTCACTGCAGACTTCTTTTTTGCCTATCCTTACTATAAAAAATACCTTCAGATCCAATAGTTGAATTATAAAATCTATCCCATTTTATAATACATATTTATAAAAACAACTCTCCGTATTAGTAGCACTTAAAGTCAACAGAAATTTTCCTGTCTCATTTTTCACCAGCTGTTCAAAACTCATAATATTTATATAATTTTACTGCTCTATCACTTGTGCACATAAGAAAATTATTGTGCTCTTACAAAGCTTGTTCAATATCGATGTTTCACTAAAATAATGAGTTTAAGGCCCCTAATGTAACCGATAAATTCCTCATTTTTAAAAAAATATAAAACGTTATATAACACTTAATCTAGTTCTTAAATTAGTTATCATTCAAGAAACCTATCTAGAAATTTGTAATACCTAAATAATTCTTTACAAAGAAAATCTTTCATTGTCATTTATTTTTACAAAATTTTCGTAACAGTTTTCATTAAAATATGTACATTTTGAAATTAATAAAATAGAGATCTTGATATTTTCTCCAAATGACTATAAAATCTTCGTTCTTAATGACAATAACAAACTGTTTAAACAGAATTCGAAGCTCATTCATACAGCACCAAAGGCTATGTGCACTAATTGTGCATGAAGTGAAGCGAAGATTGGGAGAGCAAAGTTTCGAGGAAACGTTTTGGCCATCATATGAATATATTTAATAAAAGATAAATACTATGTGCAATTAAAATGTAGTTCTGTTGAAACTAAATTTTATGAGATAAACGATCTGTAACATTAGATAAGTGAGATTACTATAGGAAGTATCCATGAACTTGAGTGTTAGTCTAGAGGTCTAGTAGCTTCAACAAGTAATTGAGAGGGTGTGTCAACAAGTAATGCCTCCCATTTTTTTTTTCCTTAAATAAGTAAGTTATGAGAAAACTTTGAATTTGGCGCAATTCCTCAAACCTTCTTCTCCAGTCTCCTGCAGTAGTAACTTCCTAAGTCAACAAGTAGCAGCACTTCATGCTCTTGCAAAATGGCTGACATCGACATTCGTATTAGACAGCGTTCTGTGACTGAATTTTTGACTGCGGAAGGTGAAACGCCAATTCGCATTCACCAAAGGCTAAAAAATGTGTATGGTGATGCAATGGTAGATATCAGCACTGTTAGACGATGGGTTCGTCGCTGTAACGAAGCTAAAGGGCAGATGAAAAGCGAAGCGGCAGGCCGGTGACTGCAGTGACTCCATGTAACATTCAGCGAGTCGATGACATCATTCGTGGTGATCGCCGGGTAACAACAGGTGAATTGTGTCGCATTACCTCCCTCAGTAAAGGCAGTGTGATGACGATTATTCAACAACTGGGTTACTCAAAAGTTGGGTACCAAGAATGTTAACCACCCAAAACAAAGAAACAAGAAAAGCAATAGCCTCCGAACACTTGCAGCGCTTCAATTTGGAGGGAGAGGAGTTTCTGGAAAAAAAATTTACCGGAGACGAAACGTGGGTTCATTTTTTGAACCTGAATCAAAGACGCAGTCAATGGAATGGCATCACACAACGTCACCGAAGAAAAACAAATTCAAAACTCAGCGGTCGGCAGGGAAAGTTATGGCGACAGTGTTTTGGGATGCAGAGGGTGTGCTTATGATTGATTTTTTGGAGCAGGGATGCACAATAAATTCTGTCCAATACGTCAGAACTCTCAAAAAGCTGAAATCAGGTCTTCGCCCAGTTCGCCCAACAAAAACTATGCCGGATATTCTTTTGTATGACAATGCAAGACCACACACCAATTGTTACACCACTGCAGAAATTGAGAAATTGTGATGGCATGTCTTACAGCCCTGACTTGACACCATCAGACTTCCATCTGTTCGGGCCACTAAAGGAAGCTCATCGTGGGATTCATTTTGAAGATGAGGAGGCTGTGAAAACGTCCGTGCGTCAATGGCTTAGGAAGCAAGACCGTGTGTTTTACCACACTGGAATACATGCCCTAGTTAAAAGGTGGACCAACACTGTGGAAAGGACGGAGATTATATTGAATAGTGACAAATTAATCGTCAATATTGTAGTTTCCAAGCTATGTAAATTGGATTCAATTTTCTTGGCAATTAAAGGAGAAAAAAATAGGAGGCGTTACTTTTTGACCCAACCTTGTATATACTTATGTCATTCAATATTTAGTGGCAACATTTGAATTAACAACAAATAAAAAAAGTTTCAAGTCTCTGATAACAAATAAAACATTTGTGAGGCAGTCACATTATTTCAGTAAGCTAGAAGTAATCTCCTCCCACATGAAGAACTCGCCTCCACACATTAGGGAGCCGACAGATGCCATTCACAGTGTGTTGTCCTAATATTCAAAGAGACTGCTCTACTGCTGCTATTATTGCCTGTATATTTATAAAGTGAACTCATCTAAGTGGTAATTTCATTTTCCCTCGCTAGTTTAATACAAGTCCAACGGCGATGTTCTTCCAGCAGTGTTCTAACAGCATTCACATGCACATCATCACTTGCTGATCGCGGTCTGCCAGCTCCACGTTTTTTTATGAACACCCCTTCCTCTACGAAACACATTCGCCCATCTAGCCACGGTAGGATATGGTAAAGTATGTCTACAACAATGTTCGCCTCGATAGCGTAGATGGTAGCATGTGTGCCTCACGTTCAAGAGGTCCCGAGTTCGAATCTCGGTCGGGGTGAGTTACCTGGATAAGGTTTTGTCCTGGGTTTTCCCTTATCCTTATAGGCAAATGTCGGGTAGCTCTAAGCTCCATGGACCCTGGACACATTTGAGCATCATTTTACCCATTTCATTCACCGTCCGATATGACCTGATTTTGAATTTCTTATGTACTATTATTAATTTATCTGGGAGGAATACGTTGGAGGACGTAAAATTTCAAACAAACAAAAATGTCTACCACAGGCTTCCAATAATTCTGTATAGCATTGTGGAGCATTTATACCTCTTGCAACCTGAATTCTATTGAAGCATCTTTGTTCCTATTTACTAACATATTTAGAGCATTAAATATAACAACCTACAATTAAATTTACTAAAAGTCTTATTAAATAAAACAGTTTTCAAACTCACAGCTAACAAATATTATATGCTCTTATTTTTCACTGTTATCATTTACTATGCGCGCGCGGGTTCCAAGTCCTCGTTCGGTAAGTTTCGTTTAACTCCGTAAACATAGTTGCCAACTTTGAAATTTGAAATGCGCTATACACTGACATCTAGTGGCTAACACGCTAAGCTTTATCATGTCCACCATATTTCGTTTTGTTCGATTTCAAGGTTAATTAACTAACCAGTTTATAACAATCGTATGTTAGAATTAGAATTTTAGTTCTTCCTTTATTTGCATAGACTAATTTACTACAAGAAATGTGAACTGTGCTACCAGTGCTCATTTACATGGTTAAAAACAACGTGCATGCAAAATTAAAATTTTCTTAACCTTATTCTTAAAGTGTTTTTATGATACAGCTTGATTAAATGAATTTGGAAGTTTATTATATAACATTATCCCTTTGTAGTTAAAGATTCCTTCATAAAGGCTTGTTAGGTGCGCTCGAATTGCCAGTTTATCCTTGTTACGAGTGTGGCTGTAATGTACATCAGCATTTACTTGAAAATGATTTGTATTTGTACGAACATTTGGGGAAGTTATGGCTCTCGAAGGGGGACACATTATTCGTCTACCTCCGTATAACTGTGATCTGAATGCAATTAAGCTGGCGTGGGTAAAACTAAGGAATGTTTTCAGAGGTTGCAATGTTACTTGTGATACCTTTGCTTATTTTTACACGCTATTTTGCTGAACTGTGTTTTTCAAGGTTGACCACACTGCAGAAACAAAAGAGCGTTTGCTTCTTCCCCTCTGCCCGCACTACACCGTAAATCCAGCGCTCTTCTTATCTTGCGCGTACTGTACATGATTTACCACTGATAGCGCTAAATGCAGGTAGTGTTCCCATTCACTTTTTAAAGACCCATGATTTTTCATACAGCGAAACGTAATAAATATCCAGGTGATGCTGAAGTAATACACCTTTCATCTATGGTTTCCAATTTGAATTCAAGTCTCTATAGAGACTTTTTGTTAACTCTTACGACGCTTTTACATTTTAGATTTAGCAGCTCACTTACGCATTCCATCATACAAGCTTAACAAACCTATATTCTTAAATCCATTCATGGCTCATCCATAGCACTTGAATTAAAAAATAGGTAAGCTTTTAGCTTTATTTTAATGTTTTTGGGGTTCAGGAAACTGTACCATATGATACACGATGTTAAATAATTATTGCATTGTTGGATATGAAAACGAAACCTAAAATAAGGAGCAAAAAAGAGGATATGCCTGCAGTGAAAGAATTAGGCTGCGAAAGAAAGACTAGTTCTTTGCTACTCTAGTCTCATGAATATGCAAAATGTAAATGGTTATGAGCATCAACATCACTCAGTTTTAGAATGCTGCTTTGAAGCATGCTTGAAGAATATGTTTCCCCAAATTGAATGCATAACCTTATAAAGAGGCTAAGTATCTAATGAATGATTCTTATATAAAAATATATTTTTAATAAATATTAGCATTTATTTCAAATTTAATTTGGGTAATTACTATTCCTAATAAATGGAATTCACATCTTAAGTTTTAAGAAACCACTAGGTATGTATACCACTGGATATGTATACCACTGCACAATATACAGTTCATTGTTGACTGTCATCTGAACTGGTCAGTGTGATTAGCTGCGATTGAAAATGAAAAAAACAGAGTTTCCTGTTGTTATTAAACATCTTTCATTTGAATGACTGGACTGCCGCACAAGCCAAAACTGAAGTTTACGTGTTCAACATTGAAGACCATTTATTTTTGGATTAATGAATTTAAACATGGTCGTAGAAGCACTGAAGATGAATCGCGTTCTGGTCGCCCAATTGAGGTCACCATACAGGGCACCACTGAAAAAATACACGATCTGGTTATGCAAGACCACCGAATAAAATTTCGTGAGATTGCTGAGGGTGTAGGCATCTCAACTGAGCGAGTGCAGAATATCCTGCATTAAAAATTGGCAGTGAAAAAGCTGTGTGCAAGATGGGTGCCGCGATTGCTCACAGTCGACGAAAAGGTCATCCGGAAGAACACTTCTACCGAGTGTCTGGAATGTTTAATCTCAATCTGCATGACCTTTTGTGACAATTTCAGACCATGTATGAAACTTGTTTCCATAAATATACACCAGAGTCAAAACAGCAGTCAAAACAACGGACAAAGGTTGGTGAAAGTGCACCAAAGAAAGCAAGGACCATTTTGTTAGTAAAGGTGATGGCCACTGTTTCCTTTTGGGGGGGGGGAGGGGCGAGTTCTGAAGGAATACTCATCATAGACTACTTGGAAAAAGCAGAGCCATAACTGCAGCCTATTATGCTTTATTGCAACATGAGATATCTAAAAAGAGACCGAAATTGAAACGCAAAGAAAGTGCTCTTTCACCAGGATTAATGCACCATCGCACACATCAGCAAACGCAATTGGTGGATATTTATACATGAGTTGAACTTTGGATTGGTTCCTTATGCACCTTATTCACCAGATTTAGCCCGAAAGTTTGGCTTGGTGGTAAGAAAAGTTCATCAAATTTGGAGGTGATAATCACCGCCAACGAGTATTTTACAGACCTATTTTTCCGACGGGATGAAAAAGATGGAACATCGCTGGACCAAGTGTATAGCCATCATTGTCGAGAAATAAGGTGAGAAGTTCACGAAAAAAAATCTGATTTTTTACCAGACTTATCAAACGACCCTCGTATACACTCACATGGATTCTTCTTATACTGTTCTTGTCATCCTCACATTTTTAGACGTAATAAATACATAAAATAACTAATAATTTACTAAATTCCGTAGGTTACTTTTACTGCAAACTTATTTTTCCATGCGATTTTGTAGAGAATGATTCCTTTGTCTGAAAATACTGTGGACAAAGGTTGTTTTCACTGAGTTCGCCATATTTTAGAGCTTCGTATCTCTTAAGACCATAGCTGCTTTTGTTGCAACAGCTAATTTGTCTCACCACGAGTCACTACAAAGGCAATATTGAAATTCTGGGACTACGGTTGCTTTCGCCATTACCTCTGAACCAGACGTTTAAAATGATATTTGTTTTGCTTTAGCACTATTATTTGAATTTTAGCAGAATTAAGAGCAACCGATTTAGAATTTGTAAATGGAGCAATTAATAAACCGCATATAGAATTTTATATTTTCATACTAAATAACTAATCAATAGGAAACCAGCCCTAACCATTCGAATTCACTTGGTCTCCAAAAACATTATAATTTCTAATGTTAGGAAGAAAAGGTACATCTTCGCTTCCCTTATAACATGTCAACATGAATCATTGTTTAGCTCTCCACAAGTACCTAATCATAACAAAACCTCCATTGCTACCCCATTGTATGGACAGTAATAAAATACCCTAAAAGTTATCTATGTAAAAAGTAAGCTGATATGATCATCTTTCAACATATAAGACTAGTAAGTCTTGAATCCATCTTGTTGACTCTTCCTGGAAATCTACAGGTAAGGTGGCCACTTATGCTTCAGTTCGTGCGTATCTAAAACGATTCTGGCCTTACAGTCTCGTGATTAAGACCTTCAAGTCTAGCCGATTTTCCTTAAGGCAGTATGGCAATATATTATACTTGTGTCTGCTCACAATAAGGTTAAATTTTGTATCTAAACATATATGTATAGATAAATGTTACATCTTAATACGTTCAACTATGGCTTAACACCAAAAGATACAGTAATGAGGTGCAGAACGTTATTAATGTTGTGGGAACTATTTGAAATTTAGCTGTAGAAACTAAACTCTATACTCATTTTATCATAGTTTTGTAAAACGAAAGTTTTTTTAAGGTTTATTAAAATGTTACCAAACATTGCAGAATCTGGATTCCAATAGGATTTTAATTTTGGTACGTAATAATTGAAACATGATATTTAAGTGGTTGTGTGAAGATGTGTAAAATAGGTCATGAGCTTTAAAGTCTTATTTTAGTTTCAGTAGACTTGTTTTATCAAGTTTTTGTCACATAAAAATTTTCCTCAGCTTGCAATTTTTCTTTCAAATGTTCTGTATTCCTTCTAAGAATCCTTTATAAATATTAAACACAATTTTAGATTTAGGATTTTAATAAATTTATTATATATAGTTGTTCTTTTTAGATTATAAAAAGCTTACACTTTTATTTTTCATAAAATGCTTTTAATGTACCACATACAGTTAATGTAGTCTGATGAAACTCAAACGATTATTCTTCCAGTGTATAGAACTACATTCCAGATATGAAGCTTTATGCTCATGAACTCCTGCATTGGAAGGTATTCATTACGAAAGTTAGGTGTACCTAATTAAGTACACACAGAACCACGAGAAGTATTATTTTGTTATAATTAATGAAAAACTACATTAGTTTTAATTTGTAGAAATTAGCTGCATCTGTAACGAGTATTCCTAACAAACAATCACTATGTTCACTCCTGTACGTGCTTGGGAGTTTGATGGCATAATTTCTGGTCAATATGTGGCCTATGTGCCAAAAATACGGTACGGAGTCTGGCTGGAAGTACCCAAAAATGAGTCCAAAATATTAATCGACAGAGCGTTGAGGCGTATTGACCTTCAGGTGACCAGAACTTTGATCGTTCGTATCAGGTCTTATCTGGGCGATTAGAAGAGTGAAATATTAGTAAGTTGATGTACAGTAAGTTACTAAACACAAATAGAGTGACTGGAAGCTTCGTGTGTCTATATGATATGTTGTCTCGCGCCTGCCGATGTATGACACGTTGCTGTCCAGAAGACATGATTATATCTGAACAGAGTATACATACACTGGACACTGAGATAAGGTAAACAACTCTGTGTTGTGAATTTTTTACGGTACGCCTTCTCGCTTTGCCATGTCGTACGTAGGAATATACGAGTATTCATCCTCATAATTTTGATGGTCTTTCTCAAAATAGTCTCCCCTGAATGCGATGGACTTGTTCCAGCATTTCTGCCAGTTTTCAAAGACATGTTGGAGATCATTTTTGAGCGATCCTTCAAAATCACCTCCGCAGCCTTCACCACTGCTTCTGATGAATGCCTCCCATGAAGGCGTTTCTTCAACTTTGAGAATAGAAAAAAGTTAAATGCGGCTAAATCCGGACTATAGGGCGAGTGAGGAATGCACCTCACGTTGGTTTTTGCAAGATATGCAACAACAACATTGGCAATATGCGGCCGTGCATTATCGCGGTGCAGCATCCAGCCTGCTGCATGGAAATGTGGTCTTTTGCTTCTAATATGGACCTGAAATGTTTTCAGGATATCTCTGTAGTATTGTACAGCTACTGATGTGTGTGCAGGCACAACATTCTGATAAACCATTCCATGAATATCAAAGAAAGAGATGACCATAACTTTCCCAGCAGAAGCAACAACTTTTGCTTTTGGGGGGGCTGGTGATGAAGGAGATTTGTACACTGAGCTTTGCTGTTTGCTCTCAGGATCAAAATGATGTAGCCAAGTTTCATCAGCAGTGATTACGTTTGAAAGAAACTCCGGATTTTCCTCTAACATCAACTTTAACTGCGTGTTACCTGAACTGCAGTGGTAGGCGACACTGAACATGCCCGAATTTGCCTGGTTCTCACAGGAGGGATTCAGATGTACCAACAATGAAACTACTACGGCGTGTTTGTTTCACATTAAGCTAACAGAATATAATAAGATTGAATTTTAGTGCGAAAAAGTATGTCGGTAAAAGATTATGATCATTCCTTATTGAACAGCCCTCGTACAAGCATAGTAACACAGCATTGTACGAGAGGGATATTTTTACTCCTGACAGGCGGCGATCTAACGTGGCATATGTAAGAAGCTGATGAGGGATGTCCAACAGCTACTTAAAACTGGTCGCATGCGGTACATTCCAGGCCTCAGCTTCGGGCGTTTTGGTTCTACTCCACAGTAGATATAGATACTGTCTCATAAGTAATTTTTTAAGAATAACAATTATCTGAAATGTGTTCTGACAGACAATTAACTAATTTTCAAAATATAGATCATTAGGTTATATAGTCTTGAGTCATCCGTACAGCGAGGTTTATTATCCCACGATGGTACCAAGCTCTGGTTTTTGATGCGAAGAATTCGGTGACACCCACTTGCGCTGCTTCAAAGTTGTCAAAATTTCTTCCATAATAAAAATATGTCATGGATCGAAGAAGATGATAATCAGATGGTGCGAGATCAGGGCTGTATGCTGGGTGTGGTAGCAGTTCGATTCCTCCCAATTCCTGCAAGTTTTTCTATGGTAGTTCCTGCAGTACGGGATGTTGCATTGTCCTTTTGTAATACAAGGGGCGTCCAGAAAGAAAGTTCTGTTTCAATGTATCTCTGCTGCAGCGCTGCGATTGCAGCGGTAGACGCTCTGTATCAAAGAGAAGAAACGTGCGCCATTGTGAGATCGCTGTACGACACGTACGCTTTGTTGTGCTTGTTTACAATATCGGTGTTGATTGAAAATCCCGCCACTTGTGAAATCAGAACTGTTATTCGTTTCCTGAATGCTAGGAAAGTGAAACCAATTGAAATTTATCAGCAAATTTGCAATGTCAAGAGGTGTTCTGCTTCTTCACGACAACGCACGACTCCACACTGCAAATATAAGGAAAAACATCCTACAGGGATTTGGCTGAGAAGTATTTGACCACCCCCAGCCCTGACCTCGCTCCTAGTGACTTTCGACTGTTTTTGCATCTCAAATCTTTCCTTGGCGGTCAATACTTCAACAATGACGAAGAGCTGAAAGAAAATGTTTACAACTGGTTGAAGACACAGGCGGCAAACTTCTATGAAGAAGGTATACAAAAACTTGTGCCTCGCTATGACAAATGCCTGCAAAATTTCGGCAGTTATGTGGAAAAGTAGTTTAAGAGTTGTAGAATTTTGAGCAATAAATACTTTTTCTGTACCTGTACACAATTTAATTTTATTACCAAACAGAACTTACTTTCTGGACCTACCTCGTAGAATGCTATTTCGGTTAACCAATGGTGGGCATCTCCATCTCAAAATTTCATGAACTCGTTCCATCTGTTGAGAGTAAAGATCTGCATCAATCGTCCACCCGTTTGGCAGAATCTTCCAGTGAATCACACCCTCAAAACTCCGCCAGACACACAACATTGCTTTGGGACCGAATTGATTTTTTTAACGTTGGCTTTGGCAGGTTGGCAGGGATCAAGTCACTGTTTCAAGGCATCAAAGTTTCGGTAATATACCCGTTTTTCGTCATAATTCCCCTGACAAATCTATCATCCATAGGATTACGGATAAGCTGACCACAGATATTCACTATACATTCAGCTTGTTGAGGTGTCAGTTCATGAAGTACAGGTCTACAGCTTCTGTATGATTTTACAGGTGTCTTAATGTGGCAATGTGTGGTACCTTTTCTGAACGCCTACTGGTACCTTTTTGGGGATTTTTCTCTAAAACTTGGAATATTCAGTATTCATACTTTAAGTCTTTCAGAACGTAGTAAATCTTTAGTGTTTTCGCCTCCATTGCTGAAACGTTGGAACCCTCGTGCCATATGCTCACAAACGACACCTTATCCTTCCACTTCACATATGCTTCGAGCTGTAGCAGCGGTTTTATAATGTTGTTTCCAGTACTGTTTTAGAAAGAGTCTAAGTTCAAATTTTGTTTTCTCCATTTTATGATTGTTTATTAATAACTGAAGACTGATACATGCTGGCAATGTACGCAACACAAGCCATAATATCCTGTAAATAGCAATGTCAAACCAAATAAACTAAAAAATGTTCCAAAACACCAAAATCAAAAAAACCTCCATTACTTATCAGACAACCTAATATATTTGGTGAACATGGTTTATACACAGCAGGCATTATACTAACAAATTTTCAGGGGCATAGCGGTATGAGCCTGGGAAATCCTCAGTCGGTAGGACTACCAGGAAGCGAGCCCAACTCCCAAGCCTTTTACTCCGGGCTAGGTACGAAATACACTAATAAAGACATAAATTTATGGTGTCCGAAAGAATTAATATCATAAATTCCGATCCTTCTTGTATCCCGAGGTAGTGATACATTTCATTCTTAAGCAATTTAAGGATATCTATCATAGACAAATTAAAGTTGTGCTCCCAGATTCTAGTAAGGTGGAAGAAATTCGTAGAAATAAACCTCAGATATCTTTATGATCTTACGCTGAATGTTTATCCCACTGAAAGTGCCTATTAAGACAAAATGGCTTAAATTGTTAGTAGCAGACAGTATTCATTACGTGTAGTATTCAACTAATTTAAACCAGTGCACTCGAAGTTTAACAGAGCTCTAATGTCACTATTAACGTCATGACGATTGCTTTTTAAATAGTTGAGTGCTTCTTCCCTCTTCTTTACAACTAGAACAAAATTTGTTTTTGTAACATTACGAAGACATTTGTTTAATCAGTTAAACGTTAACCCGAACCAGCAGGAAATGAGTGCAAAAGCAAATTGTTGGAGGCTTTTATATATTTGATAAAACTAATGCCAGGGTAGAGACTCGAACCACGAATCTAAGGTCTTCCACTACCATTAAGGTATATCCCAATGCGAATAGGTTTCCTCATTTGATTTATGCACCCTCATAAACCTACTACACTATATAGTTCTCCAGTTATTTAGAAAAAAATATAAATACTTTTTGGTTGTAAAATACAATACTAGAGAGTTAAAAGAAAATGTAATAAAGCCATTGTTGTATACCATGAATCTTAGCAGCAGGTAGTCAAACTACAAAAAAGGAATGTTAACACATTTTCGTTTTCAACATTTCAGTTATATGATGATATAATAATGAAAAATATCTAACATATATTTTAAAATTTGTGATGCTTTCACAAAAACTCTAAAACGTTCATGAAACCTTGTAGAAACAAACCACGTCCCTCTTTAACCATACGGAAGTGAAAACTGAATCAAAATCAGGACACTTAAGCGAAAAATTGAAATTCAAAAAGAAATTTTCTGATACCACTTTAAAGATTAATGAAACACAAGTAATAAAATATAAATAAATGACTGCACACGTTGAAAGACCAAACAAAAATATATTGGCAAAAACATAGATTAGAACCCGAAGGGTCTATGTCCTTTGTTGGACACCGAATAAGATGATGCCGCGGAGAAGTGTGTGACTCGTAATCACTAAGTCGTGGGTTCGATGTTTGCACATTGTGAATACAGAAAATACCTGGTCTGTCTTGTTACTTATGTAGGTTTTTAGATTACGCAGTTCAAAGCACCATACGAGAGAGGCATCGAGAGATATAGAGGATGTGAGATATTTTCGAGAAAAAATTATCTTTTATCTAATAACATATATTACGCAAAACTACATAATCGAATATTCAAATTCTCTAAAACGGCATGATACAAAAGCTAAAAACCAAGAGTATGAAATAACGAAATTACGAAGAAAAAGGAGTCAACTGTGTGTCTGCCAATTTTTTTAAATTGATATTCCGCTCTGATATCTCAAACAGGAAGAGGAAATATAAATCTTTTTTGATTAGTACGTCAGAGATAGGACAGGCAGTAACACAAACCTGCGTATTAAGATTTCGAAACTGCTGATTACACGAGGTTTCTCTCACAGCCCCCGCTTCTACAGTTTCGACAACCGTGGTATTATGGCAGTGGGTGCCACAACAGTTGCAATTAATCATTGCAATTTTATTTTCCTTGTAACCTACATATCATTTAAGGAGGCGGACAAGCCTGAACGGTAAATTGGCGTTTGAAAGAAAACCCGATATATGTATTCATATATCACTATTCGATACATTTTCTCTAGCTTGTTCTAAGTGTACGATATATTTTTACTCTCTCTACTATTTACCAAAAATTCAAATGTGAGAATGTTTGTGAAGACCTGTAACACAAAAAGACCTGAAGTACTTTCCCTACATTGTATATAGGTTATATTATTGTAACATATAAAACGTAATGTTTCTAAACATATAATGTCATTCGTGATACATTTTTGTCTAGGAATTATTTTAGACTAAACCGAGTGCTGTTAGCTACATAAAGCATCTGTAAACAGTTGGATATTGACCTGTACTATACGATAAGCTCCTGCAATGAAAAAGAAACAGAATTGCAAACTTTTCGAGCAGTAAGGTGGGGTAAGCTAACTTAAAATGGAACAAAACTCAGAGACATGTCATAGCCATTTCAAAATCTAACTATCGCTTTAATCTCCTATATCTTCTTGCATTTCTGCAAAAATGTGTAAAAATATCACAAACGTTTGTCTCTATTAAAAATAAATAGACAATAAGTATGACTTTGTAAGAACAGTTCATAGAAGAATGATCAGGGAAGCTATGTAAACGCCAACCATAAGTTTTTAAAGTTATTTAAAAAAGTATAAATTCACTACTGTTGTAACAGCGCTAACTATCATTAATGAAGCCATTAATATATTTTGTTTTCCATGATATTATAAACTGTGTAATAAATATGCTTGCCTCATAAAGTTAGTTATTTAATTAAACTGGCATTTAATTTAATTTACTGAAAACAGTCTTTTGTTCATTGATGCGAGTATTGATAGTGTTTTGTCTTTGTTTATATTTGAGTTATATCCACTTATGCCCTTGTGGTTATAACATTTAATAAATATCCTGATGATGGGAGAGATGTACGCTCCCGAAACGTGGATTTCTAATCGTCTTTTTACCTGGCTTGCTTCCCGAGATCTCGAACATATACGTATATTCTATGTACGATTGATGTCCTGAAGGTAAGTGAAAACTGCTGTTCCTTCTTTCAAAAGTCAAGACAAAATACGTCATTACTGCCATTTTAATAATCAAGATATAATTTGAGACTTCGTGCTATTTCTAACAAATCTTTTACACGACAAGCACCCAAATATTCACTCAGAGGCAGCTCCCATGCTTTTTTAAAATGCATTATCATCGTGTTGCAATTAGAGTGAAAATAATCTAAATGTTATATTTTAGTAATGTGACCTGATGTATGGTGTAGTTGACTAGTTTACTAGTCTATGAACGGTCATCTTAAATATCGAAAATGTAAAGCCGAAACAGTGTCAATATCACACAAGTGGTAGTTTAATGTTAATTTTCCATTGTGGCAGCGCAACAGTGATCACCCCTGTTTTTCTTTAATTTTCTGTTTATTCAGAAGTGTTGGTATAGTAGAACCTCTGATCAAATTAGACCAGGGCCGATCAGAGTTAACGAAAATCAGGGTTATCCAGAGAATGACGGAAAAACGACAAAAAACGTCTGCAGCATCACTGAAATATTTTTAATGGAGTTAAATTACTATCTGCACACTTTCACCTAAAACACATGCACTGTATTTACTACAATAGCCTATGTAAAAGTATTTGCACTGTAGCTGCAAACTAGTCGATAAGTAAGAAAGGCAGTGAGCTTCCTTTGCCTCATTTTAGTGTATCGCATTGCGATCTCACATCCGTTTTAACATTAGTTCATTTGTCTAGGCTTCGCCTTGACTCTCGAAATAAAGCATCTATTTCTCTATGTTTGCTACTGCTTGTACATGGGTCATAACCACAGCTGGTTCATTAACACTGTCTGAATGCTCTTCATTTAATTTTCAGTAACATTGCATGATGAAATGATGCGTTGCTCTGTAATCGGTTAATAACCTCCGTCATTGTCAATGTATTCTTTATTACCATCGAAACAGCCATCAATATTTTTAAAAATGTCTACGAAATCTTCTTCCACACTTATTTGTTCTTCTTCTTCAATCTCCTTTTCTGGCAAGTCACATACACCAGGCCGCAACTTTTTCAATAACTTAATCTAAGCTTTTTACATCCTCCAACGTTGTCATATCGGACGATGAATGGAATGAGTGAAATGATGCTCATATGAGCCCAGGGTCCATAGAGCTTAGAGTTACCTGACATTCGTCTTTCAGGATAAGGAAAAACCTCGGAGAAAAACCTTATCCAGGTAAGTCACCCTGACAGAGATTCGAACTCGGGAGCTGTTGAACGTGAGACAGACACGCTACCATCTACGCTACCGAGGCGGGCATAATCAAAGCTTCTGGGATGAGTGGAATGAATTCGCCCGCTGGCAAGAGCATTAGAGTAATGTACCTACGGGAATACCAATTTATCGTCTGTAAAACAAATCTCCATTTACTACGCTAAAAAAAAAAAAATTTAAAGCTTATCGGGTTATCCGGACTTCCGAGTTAACGACGTTTTATATTCCGTTTTTATTTATTTAGTTGAATAATATTCATTTCTTCATTTTTATTTTACAATGTGGGAGGTAGAAGGGCTAAAAAGATGCCTAATAATAATTGTTGGGATGCATACAGATAAAAAAAATAGGTTACTAAAGTTGATTACTAAAATTAACATGACCAACCAATAAGTTGTTTGAACTTGCTGGTCATGTCGCGTCTCTATAAGAATACAAATAAATCACCACATAATAAAATTACATTGTGAGTGTGGCTTAGTCAAATTTAGGAAATATTTTAGTTAGCTTAATAAACTTGAGTATCTTTTCTTTAAACACTGGATTTCATATTGTTCACAAATATCGGAATCCTCACAATCTCATCTAGTATTCGTATGATAATGACAATCTAGAATCATATGAGGTATCTGAGTAAACAATTACAGAAGTTACAAAGTAGAGAGGATAATCGTGTGATTAAAAATTAAGAGTTAGTGATGACTATGTCCCATGAGAGCAAATTGACCCTTGCGAGGAAGGGAAATTCCTGAGTATTTAGAAGTACGAGGAGAGTAGGCGTCATACAGGATACTTGGAGATCAGCTGCTGTAATGCTGCGTCCATATCTTCGATTTATATTCTATAATCAATTCTCAATTAGTAGATAATTGCATAAATAGCTACTTCAAAAAACAAAATTTTATGCCTTTTTAATCATTTAAAGAAGGATGCCCTCGCTTATAAAGGTACCTTTCTTACAACAGATCATATAATTTGCAAATAAAACCTGAATTACTTAAGGATGAAATTGCATACGATAGCCATTTTTAATTTTAATCAATAAATATAATTTCTAAAGTTGTCTACATTGAGATTTTATTTTCTAAAAATTTTCAGTTGTAGCTTCTGAAGCTGTGTTTCTTTAAAAAAATTCCACTGCAAAATAAACTTCTGTGATAAAAAGCATAGAAACAGTAATTTATAATATATATATATATATATATTTAAAGCATAGCCTTTAAAACTACCGTTGTATAACCTGGCAATTTAACGGCTTCACCAGCTGCATCATTATCACTTATTCCTTTTACTTTTTTTTTTTTTTTTTTTTTTTTTTTGTCATTTACGTCCTCCAACGTTAAGTCATATCGAACGATGAATGAAATGGGTAAAATCATACTCAAATGATTCCGGGATCCATGGAGCTTAGAGTTACCTCACATTCGTCTTTCAAGATAAGGGAAAACCCCGGAAAAGTTCTTACCCAGGTAACTCGCCCTGACCGAGATTCTAATTCGGGACCTCTCTAACATGACGCAGACACGCTGTCATCTACGATACCGCGGCGGGTGAAACACAGTATGTTAATAGGTAAAATTTATAATTGTTTCAATATAACATTTTTTGCATGTTCTGCTTAATAGCTATAACGAAAAGCATTGGTTAATATTCATGTAATAACACAAACAACTTCTAAATGTTAATAGGTATTTTAAGAAAGAGTTGTAATGTCCGTAAAACACAAAAGCAAGAGGAAATTTTAATATAAATTTGCTATATTTTATATGAAATATACCTTATAATTCGCGTAATAATAATAGAAAAGTTTAACGACTCTTTGCAGTATGCAAAGAGATACAAGATTAGGTGTTGCTCTACTAAGTTAACATCCCAGTGGAAATTTATGTTATTACAAAATATAATACATTCCGTCCACCATTTTAAATACCATGTACTTTGGTATAAGGAATAAAGGAATTACCGTGAGTACTAACTCAGATAACAATACGTGTCTAAAGAATATAACATCACATTTTGGCTGCTAATGTCTTTTGAAAGATCTTATTTTAAAATATTTAAGTTGTGATGCTACCTGGCGTCTAGTTAGCACAGATGAAATTAGGTTCTATTTCTCTCAGCCTGTTATTATGAACAATAAAGAATGAAGAAATAGTATAATATTAAGGAGGAAGGATTACAAAGCATACGGTGCCTGTGCACATAATGTGTACCTCAGTGACTGTTCGTTGTTATTTACATTGTTTGTATTCGCAGAATGGTTTGAGTATAGATAACTTGAAGCCGAGTACTTAAGAATCTGTATGACATTAAGTGAGGCCCAGTATCGTTTCTGTCATATAACTGGTAAAAGGAACGGATACAGTCTACACCTGAGGCGTCTATTTTGAAAGCATACCTTCCTCTACGGTTTCTTAATAAATACTTAAATAAGTTCTGGCTCATTTTATTTACTTTCTCCCTGGTTTTGCTCGCCCAATAGTATTGCAGTCTGCTTTCCAAACAGCATAACTATCATCTCAGTTTTTGTAAATTGTAGGCCCCTTTTGGTTTTGGAAATCACAGCTCTACTTATACTACTTATTTGTGATGATTAGCATGTGAAACTAATGCCGGGTAACAAATCTAACTATAGTTTGAACTAGAGAAGAAAGTTATTACAATAAAACCCAGTACGCTATGATCGTCAGCTTGTGAACAATAGCACTTCTGTGGGTAAAAAGTACTATTATGGAAGGCTCAGTAGTTTCCCACCATTGCTAGCCGAAACGACAGCGTTATGACTCACTTGTACCCGTGGGCCTTTCCTGTGTGTCGGTTATAGACACATTATGTGTATCCTTTCCTTGTACTCTAGAGCATAATGTACACGCCTTTGTAGGAGTAAAAGGTGCTCATCTCTCATTATAGATTGGACATTCATATTTAACTTCCAAGTAAAAAATCTTTATAAAGATGACTCTATACTTCAAGTGCCGCATTTCAGTCAGATATTTCGTGCTGCAACTCCACTAGCTCACATTCTTAGGCTTTGAATGTAAACATATCTAGAATTTGTACGTGCATATGTATATGAACATAACTGAAAAATAGAGGACTAAAATACTTTAGATAAATTTAAGGAAAATATTTCGTCATGTTATTTTCGCAGAAATGGTTTACAGGAGCTTGACTAAAATATCATATTGTTGAGATGTGAAAAACAAAACGTAGATATTTTTAAATAGTCTGAAAATTCTTATTTATTATTAATTGTTACGTAAATGTCGAATAAAATAGACATCTCTGAAATATTTGCGTAGACAGTTTTCTTTTGCAAAATATTTAATATTGTCGCGGCGACGCGCACAAAAGGGCTCAGTGCATTGAGATAAGCTCGGCTTGTTATACAAAGAGCCTGCAGTTAAAGATAGCCGGAGATAAAAGGATGGCCGTCATAGATAAAGTTACGCTTCTGGAAGGTGATAGAACATTCCATTTCTTGATTGTTATAGAACAGTCGAATTATCAATGAGGTATTTAAGGAAGCGACAACTCGCCGAGAGTCAGTCGTAAACAGGAGTAAACAGCTGTAAAACAGATATTGTAACAGGAGTGTTGTAAATATTGGAAGTTGAGTAAGTTCTTTGTTGTGATCATCGATCTTGGTACAGACTTGTGCAAATTATTAGACTCAATGATGAAATGTTTAACATATACGGTTTATTTTCTATTTATTTAACAAAAATATTACATTCTTTTCAGCTCTTAGTGTTTTGTATGCATTCCTTTAGCCTTTATTACCATTTTGATGCGTTTAGACGTGCTCTCTAAAAGGGTGGTGCACTTTTCCTTTATTTCTTCATCTCTGTGCCAAATGCTTATCAGGCCCTCAATAAGCTGAACTTTTATTGTTATTTTCAATTTTTTCAGTCTCATTGTTTAACAATACCCCACAGATTCTCTATTGGATTAAATCAGAGCTATTCCCTGGCCATGGTAGTACTTTTACATTGTTTTCTTTTAGAAACTGGCAGGGAGCACTGTCATGCATGAACACAAAGATCACCATTTGGAAACCATTCTTTACTTTGCAGAAATAGTCTTGTTTCTAATACACTTTTATACTGTTTCTGCTCCATAGATCCCACAACTATGTATAATCTTCCAGGTCCATGGACAGACATACAGCTCCAGACCATTTTTGAAGTTGGGTGCTTTACTCTTTGATCGACACACTGAGGGGAAAATGTTTCTTTATCTGTCATTCTCATATATCGGCTGCTCTCTTCACATACTTCAAACATGTATTCATCTGATAAAATTGCCTGAAACAATGAAAATGTCTATTAATATTAAACAGTCTTAAAATTGCTCAAAGATAGTATAGCAAACTCAGCAATGAGAGAAACAGAGTTTAGGCTGTTTATTTTATTTCCATAAAATTTACATGTACATATTTTAATTTTATGCTATATACAATTTTATTTTCGTACTATTTACCTTTCTCCAAAATTCCACTGGATGTTTCTGCATCCCTTTGGCCCATTCTAAAGTTTTTTGTTTTTTGTTTTTTTGTTTTTGCCATTGCAGGTGTCAGTTTAGCCTTTTTACGAGGCCTGCGTGCTGGTTAACCTGCTTCACATAATCTTCTGCGATTTACTGAGATTGATATTTCTGTACCGTACTGCTTTAGTTGATTACTGAGGTCAGTGCTGGTTGCTCTTCTATTTTGTTTTGCCAACTGCAGAAGGTTTCTTTGCATCCTTGGTGATAACTTTCTTTTCCTCCTGCATTTTCCATCCCTTTGTGAGGTCAGCGTCTTGCCGAATGTTAAAGCTTAATTAATGCGACTGACAGATTTTTGTGAAATACACAATTTCTTAGCTATTTCACGTTGTGAATAAAGAGTTTCCTTCAAAAGACTTTCCTTGGGGATAAGTCAGCAGTTTTACCCATAACCTCACTTTTGAATCAATGTGAATGCTAAGGATAAGATACACGATGTTACCTGGCTTGAGATCAATTGATAATAAGTACTGAGGATATATTAGCCATAAAACACAATAAAGGCAAATATTAACAATCTTCAGTTACTACATTCACCAAATGAAAGCAATATCAGCAAACAGTTGGATAAACAGACATGAAGAAAATGGCTGCTCTTAATTCACAGCTACCACCATATTACTATAAGTAACATAAAAATTCCTCAGCTATTATTAAGAGAGAAATTTCATTGGATATGCTTCATATTATAGCAAGAAAAAGAATTACGACAAATTGAAATAGGTTACGGCGGTAAATAACTATTGTTTTGAATGTTAAACTGAAGCAAAGTAAAACAGTATGAATGAGTCTAGTAATTTGCACACGCCTGAAGATTGTGGTTGTGTATGTGATGTAATTCTGCTGCTACGAAGTGTATTTCTACGACAATAAAGAACATTTTTAATTTCTGCAACTTAGACTTTTAATTCTACGAACCCACAGTCACAAATTTTATCTCCAAATTATTAAGGAATATGAAATAAGGGGAGTGTAAGTGAAAGCCAGGTCACCACAGTCTTCTGTATACTAGAAACGTGGTTAATAAGAGGTGTACAGAAATGTGTGCTTTTGTAGGAGAACCTGTAGAATAGAAAACAAATGCAAATACAGGTAGGTATAGTAAGACATGAACTTCCTTCATACCCTGATGTTATAATAGTTTATTAGTTTTCTATTAAAACAGTATATCATAATTAATAAATGCAGATGTGTCCATATATGTCTCCACGGTTATATCTCAAAAGACGATTTATACACAACTAAAACATCTATAAATTTTATCTCGATTAGCCTGAAGAATCTTAACATATTATGAGAATATTTTATTGAAGAATGAGTAAAGGAAGAAATATGATTGTAAATATAGTAAAAGTACTATCATTATTTATCTGTTTTTAGTGATCTAGTGGAAAGAGATTAGTATTTCAAGCTTGATACTGATTATGTTCTCTAGACCCTGCTTGTACCTTGTGCCTTTCTTTAAAATCAATTGTTGATGAGAGTAATGAAACTTATTAATTTTGCTTTACAGTTTCTTTATCTACAAACTGGCAAAATAGATTTTGACTAACGTGTTTTCTTTAACTATTAAAACATATTATTTTCATTAAATTGTTGTTTATTTCTAACATCAAAAACTCATTTTTATTTGCACAAATGAAATGACAAATCTGCCTCAGCACATTTAAAGAACATTAGTTTCATGTAAAATGTAGGAACAATTAATTGTGTTAGCGCCAAATCTCATGATTTTATTTTAAATGTTGCCGACATAATAAGCTTTTATGTAACAGCACATTTCTGCCTATACATATGTACATTCCTAAAAATGTCTCCCAAGAATTCCACATGCAATGAGCCAAAACAACGTTAGCTAGAATGTGTTCTGGGGAAAGTTTTGGAGAGCAGTTGTGTCCTTATTAGAACACACTACTCTTTAAGATGCACCAAAATCAGAGAATCTCGTTATATTCGAGGGGAAAGAAAAAAAAAGAATAAAACTAAGTTGACATTACATGCCCTTCAGGACCCGTTTAATGTCTCTACATACAAGGAACGACTCATGTATGCGTGTTCGCCACCCATATCCTGCCACATCGTTCAATCAATGCCTATAATTTAGGCCAAAAAGAAACAAATGATCACACTGTCTGCTTCCAGTTTTAGGAAAAGCATGCTAGTGGTGTTCTTCCTGGAAGAGGCAACTTATATACAGAAGATTCCAAATAAAACTCTTTGAAACAAGCTTTAAGCACAGAGATGCCAGCAATTCGCTTCTAAGAATAGCCAGACAATATCCAATTAGGTGTGTAATCGCTGTGTATCTCTTACACAGCTCTTCAGTAAACTTTTAGCTGAAAGTTAGGGCTAAAGTACTATAATACTTAAAAGGTTAACAAACACAGATAAGGATTTATACTTTCTCTGGGTGGCTCAGTTAGTTACTGCCTGTCTATTGATGCCAAGGCCGAGGGTTCAAACCCGGCCCAGAGATGACTTAAATAGGACGGAGGATTTATTGTGAAGGAGGGGACGAACAATTCTGACAACTGACAGTGTGTTAACAAAGAAATAATCTAATTTGTCATTCATCTGGTTGGTACAGAAGATACGTCCTGCATTACACCCAAAACGTCCACATGAAAATTTCATCAGAAACATGTGCTTCGATGCCCCCTGAATAAAATAAAATAATTTTTAGAAAAAATCTATGTGTACTTTTTTTTTGTTGCTTTTTGTAATTTACGTCCTCCAACGTTAATTCAAAGTGTGTGTGGGTATGTTGGACTAACTCCAAAAGGAAAACTCGGATAAATATCAGAATTGGTATTTAAGTTCCCTATTATTCAAAGAATATGATACAAAATGTTTCAAGAAAATCCCTCAAACCAAACTATCCCTTACATGTCATAAAAGAGCTGTATGCCTCATTGATTGAAATGTCTATGTGAAACTGATTTAACTGAAAATTAAAATTTATATCTTGAATTAGATGTTTCTATCTATGTCTACTTCATTCTGAAAGCATTTTATATAATTTGTAAAACTTAAGAGTATAAGCGTTAAGTGATGACAAAGATGTAGTATACAAAAGAAATGTAACTGTCTTTAAAATGCACAATTTACATTCAATAGATGCCTTTTTGTGGCATTAGCCATTTTCGAAGTATCCATTATTAATGGTTGAACTTGTTCAATATACTGTTTGTTATTCCTTTAAAATTTTGTTTATATTCAGATGTTTCTTATAATAGTGAAAAGAATATGGAAGTTTAGGACCAGTATAGTGGCTATTGCTTAAATACTTGATTACCAGCTAATCTCTTTGTGTCTATAAAGAAAATGTCTCTTGGTTAAAAAGAAGGAGAGGAAAAACTAAACTTTCGCAAGACAGTTTGGAGAAGAAATATTAGAAAATGTAAAATGAGTGCAGCACACGTTTTGTACTATACAGCAGGCATCAATGCCTAAGTTAGTATAGTATTTATCCATAATTAAGTATAATACAAAACATTTACCACCGTGTGATTTCAGAGGATAGCATTTTCTAATTAGTTTTCAAAGGGAGCCTCAGTAAAAACGGGAACAGGGATTGCTTCATTCTGTAATAGATTCAGCAGTGATGTGGATTATTTCTGCTGCTTCTGTAATATCTGTTGTAACATATGGTCATCATCTCCAGCTATGTTGTAAACGTTTCCTTCTGTTACGCCCAATGAAGAAACCACAAGATGTCTAGACAACACAAGCAACTGATATCATTCATCCCTTATCTGTACATAATTTCAGCGACATTCGTTCAAATATGTATCCGATATTACTTTTGATTGGGGTAAACTTACGACGATGTGTGCATCAGTTTATACTCAAGTTAAACTCGGTCAAATTTCCGCTGTTAAAAACGTGATTATGGATAGATTCCTTTTAGTTGTGCATTGCTAACTTCCCATAAAAAATTATTTAAATACTATACAAAAGAATTTGTGGACTTTCTAAAAACTATTCCAACTGATAGATTATAATAAAAACTTTAGTGACATTAATTTATCATTAATCAGCCAATGCATACCAATAATGTTCAAAAGCACTGTAATTTAATAATTACATAACTATCCTTAAAGCAGGGCGTATAATATTACAAATTATGTAATGGAGCATGCTGTAATCAATTATTTAAAAAATACACACATATTGTTGCTCTTGCGGAGGGTTGCGAATAATTCTGGTAAAAGAAAAGTACGTACTGGAATGCAGGACTCTGAATGTGAAGTTTAATTACGAGATCTCAGCGTCGGAGATCGATGGATATTTTCAGGTATAAAAACCCATGGCATGGCTATCTTCGGAAGAAAAGTAAAGCCAGTGGTCCATTGTCATACATTTACAGCACGTAAAAGAATCTCAAGTCTGACAAAGAGGCCTCTGAGTAAAATTAAGCATTCTTACACGCCCAACATAGAATGGGACTTTTTTTTAATTAATTAGAGCCAACTGAAAAATGTTATGCCACGGCCGAGATTTGAACCTCGGATCTCCTGGTTTCCGTCCAGTCGCTCTAACCCCTTGAGCTACCATAGCCAACATGCCGACGCGGCATCAAACTCTCCAAATTGACTAATTAAGAGTTCTCGTATTCAAGATACACATTTGTAGCGACTTATTTAATGTTAAATTTATATTGAGGAATTAATTCTATTCAAAATTAAGCCTATTAAATATATTACTCCTGTATAAGGATGTATAGAATGGGATGCTGAGTTAAACAGCGTGTATAAATAAGAACCAGTTCAATTAACCAGACTACAGAGTCAGTTTAATAAACTGTACAAAGGACTAAAATCTAAATAACCTGTGTATTTCTATGTGGAAAAAGAAAATGTGTCAGAAAAGCAGAAGCAGAAAGTTAGAAAAGCATATGACAAGTTGCCGAAAATGTGCTTCTATTTTTTTTTTCAAAATATTTATTCAAATTCGTATTTTTATGCAAAAAGTTTCACATATCGTAATGTTTTAGGATGTACCAATTGAATACATATTCATATATTTGAAGGATCCATGAGACAAAATCAAATAAAGTACTGCCTGGATATTCCAGACTATTGTGGTACAAATTGGTCGAATCTGCACACCAACACTGATAGCCCTTTTCACAACCTACATACGCATTTAATTCCCTTCACACTTCATCTGAATCCTGTCCAACTTAAATTATGCCCATTTAATTCCATCAATTTACCTAAAATAAAATATAGTGGTTTAACTATGCACTTAAGTAGTTACAGCATAGTAAGTCGCCACAAAAGGTGTGTGTCTTATAATATATGAGATCCCCTAGGGGTGTATCGGGAAACATATGAGTCAGTTGGAGAATTTAATGTCATGTCGGTATGTTGGCCATAATAGCTCAGTTGGTTAGAGAGAGCGGGAGATCCGCGGTTCAAATACTGGCTATGGCATTGAATTTTTCAGTCTAGTTCTACTCCTCCAAACGTTAACCTACACACGGCCAGTGTGAAAGAAATGATTATTTCCTTTAATTGTCTTGTTTGAATCTGGGTGTTGCCCGTAGACTTTTTGTGGCAGATATAACAGTTTACCGTACACTTTTAAATATCCCCATAAGGAATAAATCCCACTTGAAAAATTGCCAGTTGATAAATCCGGAGATCTTGCAAGTCAAGAAATGTCTCCATATCCAGAGACGACGTAGTTAAAAAATAAATATCCTGCCGTGGGACTGATATCACCATCATGTTCATGGTATGATGAAAGAATTGTTGGAGACAAAAAGTTCTTCAATCATTCAGCCATATCACCGTGTTGTTCCAGTAATAATCTCTCGTTATGTCCGCAAAGAAATAGGGGCCGATGATTCTGAATGACTCTATTGCACATCAAACTGTGCAATGACTTCTCATGCATTTCATAAGGGTTAATTTACAAACAATTGGAAAGTTTTATATGCTGACGGTTTGAAAAAGATGAAAATGAATTTCATCGGTATCAGCACATTGTGCCAGTTGAGATTTATGAGATCTGCACTGAGGGGCTGAGGTACAATTATAATGGGGAGGGATTCAAGTGATAAGGATCAATATGGTTGGGGGTAATCAACAGAACCAGTTTTGGCAAATGTATCCTCTCCACTTTCCTCGTCAAGTATACCACAAACGTCTGGGTTAATTCCATTTAATAACAAAATATTACAATTCCCACCTTACAGGCGTCACAAATTACAATCTTTTGAGACTACCATTGCTTTCCCCGTGCGACATCCGCCACACCAAGAAACAGGGCGGAGTTGGAGCCTATTTGAAAACCCAAATATTTAGCAGCTAAATTTGGTGTTTGGAGAATTACTTTCCTAACAAATTGTGGAAGTATAACCCAGGCAAATTTACGGTCAGAACAACCATTCTATAAAGTACTATCCCACGAGGCTTAAGTCCAAACCAAAGAATAGCTCACCTCCGCACGCCAGGAAAGCCCAGATACGACTGCCTTGCCTCGCTTCTCGGTGGCACCCCGCAGGACAGGCAAAGCAACGACCCCGCGCCCTCGCGGGAATAAACAGGAAACAAAAAAAATGAAGCGCGTTAAAAGAACATGCAATCAGTACAAAGAGTTGTTGGTAAAAGTTGATTGGTTCTTACTATCTGTAATGCCTGCGCTGCTTGGATTTTGCAGCATGGATTAATGCGTAGGAATAGAATGCCGAAACCTGTGGTTTATTGAACCTACATGCTCCAGTGGAGCATCCCGGAAAGAAGTATGAGGCGAGAGGACACAGAGGGAAGCCGAAAAAGCAGTCACGACAGTGAAGAGGGTAGGGTCCCTACTATTTATCCGTTGGAAACTGCCCCGGCAGCCAGCACAACCGACATTCCACCCAATGTGGTCCGGAAACGGTCCACCAGGAAACCGTTCTACCGAAGGAGATGGTGCTTACTAGAGGCATCTTACTCTGGTATGCAACGCCGAGACTCCCGCCGACGCTTCTACCCTGAAAGAGACCACCAGATGAAAGATGATGTGAAATGATAATGGAGATAAAATGGAAGTACAGGACATTCAGGGGACGTGATTAACCTACCCAGCATTTGCCTGGTGACCCCAGAAATCCCCCGAAATACTCATGGCTCGGGTAGATCGGCCACGAGAATCGAATCCGGACCTCCCGAATGCGGGCCCCAGAAAAAACTGCGTGGGTCATCCCGCATCCGTGTCCATATGAAGAACTTCAGTTCCCAAGTGTTTGAGAAGTAAGTTGAGCTGCAATACGAGACAGAACATATAAAATGCGGATCAGAGCCACTCATATATTACCAAAAGCTCATTAAGCACTTGTACAACAGTAAATCATAACAGTATAATATGTTCTGATTGCTGGCCGTATGCTTCAAATTCACCTGTATAAGGTTGTAAATACAAGACATGTAAATGTCATAGATGCTATACATATTCTTTACGCATTTGATTTTATTTTGTAGCTCAGACGCTCGAGAGGATGTTGCAACAGAACTTCGGGATCATCTCCGAATACCTTTCCTCCCACTATGTTGTTTCGACACCAGCCTTGAGGATGAGTCAAGTTTGTAACATAATATTCATTACCAACATTCTTTTTGCCATGAGTTGTATGCTTTATGTGATAATATTGAAAGAAAAATCATGGAGATGTGCATTACAAGGAAATGATGAAACACATGATCTTCAGGAATATTGAAATGGGGAATGTCCTATGGTAATAATAAGTTTAAGAAACATATCCCCCATTAGCTTCAGTATTAGCTTCCTGTCTGTTCTTAGCTGTTTTTATTTTGTTTCACTAAATGTATAAACATTTTCTGATACTTAAGTAGGACAAGGTAGCTATGTATCTGAATATAAATATGGCATTATAAGTTTTATATGAATACTAATGCAACGGACAGTGGGCAGTTGTTTGGGTCAAAAACATTGATTTTTTTATTTTCATGCTTAACAAATCTAGAAACTATGTGATTTCAAAATATATATGGCATATTGGGGTTTTCAGATGATAATGGGTTTTAATCTGGATATTCTATCTTGGTGATTCACCGCTGTTATGTTCACATTCATCTTTAATTGGAGTTACTGTAACTTGTATTTTTCATACTTTAGGTACACTTATCTCTGCAACCAATTGAGCTGCATGAATGGACGTTTTACTGGTCATTTCTCAAAGAACAGCTTATTCTGGCTAAAATTATTCTCAAATTTCTAATCGTAATTTATTAACAACTTATATGCTTGCAAAATATGGCATGGATTCTATGTTCATAAGGTTCACTTTGGAGGGCAGATTTTTTAAATTTCGGGAAGTAAATTTAGCTGCAAATTGTCAAGCAATGCAGATATTAAATCACATAAAAATTCAGTAAAAAGTAATAGGCAGTTTTAGAGACAAGTGTACCTGAATACACATAACATTGTCATGAAATGTTTAATTTTGTTTATGACAAGTTTGCAGCATTGCCTTTCAGTATATAAAGCCGGAATTTAAGGTATTTACGTGTTGTAAGTCACTATTAAGTGAGAATTCCTAGTGGTTTACCGGGGTAATACGAGTAGGCCATAGTAGCTCAACGATTAGGGCAGCCGGGCGGTGACCGCGAGATCCGTGTTCAAATCTCGGCTATGGCATTGAATTTTTCACTCTGACTCCACCTGTCCAAAGAGAGCATTATTTTTGAATTGGCCAAAATGCCGTTTTATGAATACATCAAATATTCTGAGGATATGTTTATAATAAAGGAGTATGTATTTACAATATTAATTCGTGAGTATTCCTTATAGAGAACCCAAACTTGAGATGATCCTATCCTGCGTATTTTCTAATCAATTGATCACACTGTAAACGTGCCTAAAAATAAATCCGTGTTTTCATTTATCTGCTTAGCAGACATAAATAAAATTATAAAACATTACATATGCATTCGTGAAAATGAAAGAAGTAGCATTTTGTGATGTACCTTTCCTTTCAGCGTGTTTTAAGAATGCCATTACTTCATCAAGCTTTTTATAAGAACTTATACGTTGCTCCAGAAAAATATTAATTGGACCATGAAGTCAAAAGAATAACGCAGCCCATAACGTAACAGCCTCTAGCGAGTCAAATCGACTGACGGCCTCACGCCTACATATGCAAGGCAGAGGTGCGCGATCATCCACCAATATGGGGAGATGTAGCATCATCTTTCCGGCACTCCCAGCCGGAAAGTTGGCTTTCTAGACTAAGGTTCGCTACTAAGCGCAGCTTCTTGATGTCCTCACAATGCTGAATGGGCACCAGTCCTTTACCCGGAACTTAAAATCCACCCCTCAGATTCCGTGGCAGATAACTAAAGGACAATGCTCTAGCCCACTACGCCAGGGTCCAGGACAATCAGAGATTTAGGAGGACTTAAATTGCATGGGTAGACCAAATTTGATAATTTGCTTTTATCCTCAAAACTATTGCAGTGAGAATTCAGAAGTTAATGAGCAAGCTATTGTAATTAAAGAAAGACTTGCTAGATTCTATTAAAATTAACTTTTTTGTAGATCAATTTCAGTCATTTGTAATACTGATTTCGGTAGCAACGACGTATGTTTCATTTAGTGCTGCATATCGGTATTAAGAGAAACAAATGTTTTGACATCGTGTTTGTACCTGAAAAATTCCTGGGTTAGCTTCACCCTTTGAGCCCAGGAATAGGAGTTTCCCTTAAAGGAATCTTGATGTAAAAAGTAAATTGCTTTGAATCTAAGAAAAGCAACTTTCATTACTTCAGCTGAAATTTACTTAAAGCCAAAGATAACGATAAATGAGGACAGTCACTATATGGCAAAGCGAGAAGACTTATCGGGAAAAATTCGCAACACAGAGATGTTTACCTCGGCTTATTGCACATATGCGGCGAGTCTGGTGTATGTATAGTCTGTTCAGATATAATCATATCTTCTGGACAGCAATGTGTCATACATCGGCAGGCGCGAGAAAACATATCATATAGACACATGCAGCTTCCAATCGTTCTATTTGTGTTTCGTAGCTTACTGTACATCAACTTACTAATATTTCACTCTTCTAAGCGACCAGATAAGACCCGATAAACTACGATCACAACGCTAGTACACTTAGTATTATCGTGCTGTTCCAAAGGTTACCCTGGCTTTATCTTTATTAACAGAAACCTTTCAGATAACGCACTGATTATTTTTGTAAAAGTGAGGGGTTGCTGGCACGATTCTCGAACCTGTGCTAAGTACCAATGGACGCATCACTTCAGCCTATGGAATCCGCAGGGATCACACAAGACAGATAGATGTTATGTCTACGTGCAGTAATTATTGCGTTATCTGAGTGTTTTATATTAACAAAGATAAAGCTAGCATAACCTCTTGAGCAGCACGATAATACATTTGCAGTTCCACAACTCTATCTATATACAACAGCCTTGTAATCTACCGTGATTTGTAAAACCACGTAACCAAATACCATATGTTATTGAATGTAGGCTGCTTTCTTCTGCCCCGGGCACACTCAGTCTTGTGAAGTCCATGGTCAGCCAATTGAGGAGCTACCTGAGCGAGAAGTAATGGTACCAAGTTACGAAAACCGTATTCACCGGCCGGAATGAACTTGGAGTGCTAACCAACTTCCACCCTTCAGTACTGCACCCCACTCATTATGCCCATTGTGAGTAAATTTGAGGCACGCGACGGCAGGTCTGTCCCGGCATCGGGGGCAGTTTTGAGTTTAGTTTGAATTTTCATGCTAATTGTAAACGACTGTTGCATTTACATGTTTAAATCATATGGAATCTTTTTACAGTTCTTCGTACTGAAACGCCTTTTCATAGAGGGCAAACGTTTTCTTGTTACTGACAGGATAAAAGCAATTATAAAAATGATATATTACGCTTTTACTGCTTTACTGAGCTACTTCAATTTAACAGATACGTTGGCAATCTTACTTTTAGATTAAGGATTCAGTAACTGCTAATAGTTTTGATCAAGTTCTCTTGCATGTCCAGACTTGTCTAAATTACCCTACTCTCAATTTGTATCACAACACAGATAACATTCCTACAGAATGTGGTCACATTGTTCTTTGGCTGCGAATCGAATCATAAAATCAGAGACGTCAGAATACCATCTCCACGTGGAGTAATTCACGCGTTAGGAGCTAGGTTCGCGTTACTGGTGTAAACGCCTCAGTTGAGATGTCTAATTATTAAATGGACCATAACATTTGTACATTTGTAGAGCGCGCAGATTTCGCGAGCTGGGAGATCTGAATATGATGAATAATAAAGTCCCATAACAACTGTTTCTATGTTGAAAAATAAAGGAGATAATTGAACATTACTGAATACATTATTTGCAAAGTCTGGCAACAGATTATGATTCCAGAACTTGATAATTTTGTTTGTGGTGAGACATGCTTTCACACCTACGACGGATGAAAGTCTAAACTAGGACAGCGTTTGAAAGCCAGTTCGCCACGTGCCTGTGTGTTTATCGGCTACCTCTATTGCCAGTAGTGTAGGATGGTGTGCTTTTCTTTTTAAGATATCCAACCGTATTTATGAGATCAAAACTAAAAGCTGCGTAAAAGCTACGCATAAGTTGATCAACACAAATTCAACTATCAGTTCAGGAGCTGGCAATACAACGCTGATATACGGATCAGAAACACGGTCATTAACAAAGAGTGCTAGAATACAGATCTCAGAAATGAAATTTGTAAGAACAATAGCTTGGTGTATTAAAAAAAGACACAAAACGCAATCAGTAAACCAGGAAAGAATTATTGCTAATAATAGCAATCAATAGGAGAAACGTGTTCAAAGGATGAATAATAAATTAGGCAGAAACTATAAACACAGAGGTACAAGACACCGGCAAACCAAATTGGAGCCGGAACTGATTGAAAAGTCCAAAGCCGTCAGTAGAAGAATTACGGAAATGCCCATACAGAGTATCGTGTAAAATTAAATCAAAACCACATATTAACGAAACAGAAAATTTATTAATGGTCAATAACTGCAACATCAACATGACGATGAAAAAGAGATCCATTGGAATCTTTGCTACAACTCTTGAGTTTGGAAGTTTATTGGGAAGCTTATCCGAGGTCTTGCACTTCATGAATGTTCCAGTCAGCTTCGCCTTAGGCAAGAAACATACTCTTAGTTTGCATTCCTGACCTTCCTTATAAACGCACGCCAATGCTGCGGGGTTGCCAAGCGTATGCTCTTGACTTTATTTTAATAGGCACGCTGAAATCTAGTTCTTTGACATCCTTTTGTGGCTAAATCAATCATGTTATCAGCATGTGGTAAACACACAAATAATTCATCTTTTGTAGTTGTAGCTCATTGTCCTAATTGCAAAAGTAAACGATAAAGATGTGGTCACATGTTCGCGATCAAAGTTTTGATAAACTTTTTTTTATTTATGCAGCCATGCAATTTTTGAAAAATTGTAGAGGAGCTTACGTTTCAGTTTACGATCAGGAAGTTGCCGTTGAAGTCTGCACGCTCATACCCCTTACACCGTATGCATATCGCAGTGCTGTCTTTGTTCACACATCAAGGGTTTCGAAAGCTACTAAAGTTCTCAGCGGCCCATTTTATATTGGACTCAGAGGCCTCTTTGAGGCCTGCAGTTCTTTTGCATACCGTAAATCTACGACACAGCTTTACTTCCCTTCCGAAGGAAGACATGCTAAGGATATTTTCTGCGAAAAAATGGAGCTATTTGTATGCGGAAGCTTATCCGAGGTATTGCACTTCATGAATGTTCCAGTCAGCTTCGCCTTAGGCAAGAAACATACTCTTAATTTGTAAAGACTTCTGAATGTATTAGACCCATCTAAAACACTGACAGGACTTGCTGTGATGCAAAGTGTGGCGGCAGAAGACTATGATATCCTTTTATAAGTAGCTCAACAAATTGAGAAGTTACTTATGTTGTATTCCAATGCCTAAAAGACAGCTTTTCATAGTAATAACCTGAGACAGGCAGCTTGTGTCAGCAGTAGACACGGTAAAGTAAATTTATGTGGTGATAAACAGTGAGTACATCCTGTCATTTTAAAGGTTAATCCATTTATAAAAGGAAATAAAGTAAAAATAAAAACTGGCGTTTAAAGAAGTTCAAGGGTGTTATGAAGATGTCAGCTTTAATTTAATAGCATATAATTTGTCACGGCAGGTTCAGGAGCAGTGTTGAATCATAATTCAACTCCAGGCAGACGTTCTTGGTAAAGGGGAGATATGCAACGCGCTGCACTTCCTTTCTTTGTGAGCAAAGCCACCCAAGGACAGATAGTTCATAAAAACGATTGCTCTCAAAGTGTAAGGATACTTTATGACAGGGGCAAAGTTGTGCATGCATTTGCTTTAGCTTTCTTCAGAACTCTGAGAATTATCAAAAATGTAATGTTTCAAAACAAAAGTTCTAACTGGATTACGTGTAGTGTCTTTTTATTTTGACATTGATAGGACTTCTTTATAGAAACTCATATATATCAATGTGAAACTTAAACTTATTTACGTTCATCAGGAACTATTGGATTGTTATCACCAATACATACCCCCTCGTGCATTGTTTCTGTCTCATAGCCGATACCATATGACTGAATGACTTAGCGGTGTTAAATGATGGAATTAATACTTTTAAAATTACAACTAGAAATTTTCATTGTTTATATATATAATTACGAATAATTTCTACATATTGTAAAATTCTTTAGTCTCTCACCCCGTTATCCCTCGCGTTCTCTTACACGCAGCCTTTTCTCTCTTTCGGCCACTCAGTAAGGTGCTCCCTTCCTCCAAACACTAATTGGATTATCAAACACAGGACTCCTCTTCTCTCGCTCTATCGCTTGCTCAACACACTGAGTAAGCATCAGGTTAGCACAGCACTTACCAACTCAACAACCTCCTCATGTCGAAGCTACTCCTTAAACCTATAAGAGCTTACAGAACAGATAAGGACTCTAATTTTCTTTCTTAACGATTAGCTATCACATACAGATCTGTATACCGATCAGGATATGATCTGTAAGGTACCTTATTATTATACAAGGATTGTTTAATGGGATTTAAATCACAAATACTGCCATTATTTAAAGGGTGGGATAATTACTCAAGATGTCTCTCGCAATTCTCATTGTCATCTAGATGCTTCCCGTGTTGGGAAACCCTATCCCCCTCTGCTATCAAGCTTTGCTATGAAGCAAAGGCGCGGTTTCAGCACGTTATTTTAAGGTGCATATGTTGGTAAGAACTAGAGAACTAGACTTAATTTAATTATTTCGATATGGTTCATTCTTAATATTATTCTGAAGTCCGAAATGAATTTAGTATGCATTATCAGGATTATTAGTTCAATGTTCTAAGCAAAATTATAGTTGTGAAGTAAGCTATGAATACTCCTGTATGAGGTACAGTATTTTTGGTCATCCCTACATAAACATTTAGCACTGATTCCTCATTTGTTTCATTCCAGCTGACTTTTCTGACAACCTCTGCAGGACAATGTATACAAAAGGAAATGGGATGAGGCTATACTCCCGGCAGGGGAGCTTCAAGACAACCTGTTAGAAATGATGAATCTTCATATTTAACTACAGCAAACCATTAAACCATTTCCTTTCTCCTCCAGAAGAATAATATTCATGAATAACTCTGACTCATTTCGTTTCAGGAAACGTAAATTAAAAGCTGCAAGACTGCCTCTGCACTGCTCTTTTGTTACGAATACTCTTCGTTGTTGTACGGAAGATCATTGTCTGATTGTTGCCTAACCAGAGGCAAAGAACTTGGAGAGAGGGTAAACATGTGGTTTTTGTTTACTGTTGAAGCCATGTTCCTTTTAAGAAAATAGTGAGCTAATATTGTTACACAGTAGATAACGTGTTTCTGATTTAGGCTTACCAAAAAACAATTGTGCTGATGTTTCGAAATTAAATTGGAATACTCACATGAAAATAGCAACAATAAGGCTTGAATTATTCGGAAGACTTATTGCTAAACGTATTTCTTGCTGATTTGTCATAATTGCCTTTCCTTCCTGCTTTTGTAGTCAAATTACAATACTTACAATTTGCTCTTTAATTAATGTACATTTTACTGTTGCACTATTACATGGAAGTAATCTTGACGACATGGAAGAACAACAGTTTAAGCTGGCATCCATCTTTTTCCTTTGGCAATTTTAAAGCAGATACAGTAAACTCTTCCTGAAACGGACCTCTATATGCCGGAAACCTGGAAAAATTATACTCTAAGCCGGAAAACTTCGCGGTTTTGTTAAGTAATAAGTTAATAAGGGATTTTAACCCTTTCATTATGATTTCAAGACATAAGCTTATTCCTTAAGTTTATAACTGCGCGGGAAAGGAAGTGTTTTTTAGGAACCATTTGCATAAATAACCTGATAAAAAGGATTATTTCCTTGGAAATTAATTGTTCTTTCACACTAGATGTGTGTAGGACGCACTATGAAAGGATAGAGCCAGACTGAAAAATTCAATGCCATAGCCGGGTTTTGAACCATGGATCTTCTGGTCTCCGTCCAGTCACTCTAAACCATTGAGCTACTATGGCCAACGTGACAACATGACATTAAATTCTCCAACTGACTCGTGTTTCTCCCGGTAAACTACTTAGGAGTTCTCATAAACACATGAGCCAACTACCTTAATGGCGACTTACTATGCTGTAAGTACTTTAAGGCCCGGGCTTTATAGTTCGGACCACTATTAGGTACAATTAATGGAAATTAATTGTTCTTTCATACTAGCCGTGTGTAGGACGCCCTATGAAATAGTAGAGCCACACTGAAAAATTCAATGCCACAGCCGGGATTTGAACACTTTAATGGATTATTTTATGTGAAATGGGTTACGACATACGTATTTTAAAATGTGCAATAATTTTGAGGGACACTATGCTTGCACCGAAGTTCCTGCACCACAAAGTCATAAACTATAAGAAGAAAGTGAAAAGAATCCATTAGATCTCTCAAAACTCTTCCAACAAAAAAGCGTACAACTGTTTGGTAGTGTGGTCATCCTCAGCTTCGTTGTTATGAGTGATCAACTACGAGTGGAAGAAAACTGTGAAATTTGGTGATTTCCAAAAGCATAATTTATGTGTTCACAAATTCTGTACAATGAGTTCTAAACATAAGACATTACCATTGGAGGGAAAATTAAGTTAAATGAGAAAAACTAAAAGAACAAACGTACAGTTAAAGAATTAACTGTGTTGTTTAAAGTGGGGAAAACTCAGATTTATGAGATTTTGAAAAAAATAAAAATTAATGCCGAGTGGTTAAATGGAAGGTCCGGGCATGTGAAACGCATCACAAAATCTATAGAGTACGATAAGCTAAATCGCGCTATGTTCGAGTGGTTTGTTAGTGCACGGTAAAAGAATTCCCATTTCTAGGCCAGACTCAAACTTTAGAGTCAACAAAGAAATTAAGCAAAGACAATTTCAGATTTTCCAATGTATACCTCAGGAGTTTCAAACATCGCCATAAAATTGTTTTGTTGCTATGTGTGGGGAAGAAACTGATGCTGATACGCAGTTCGGAACGGGGAAAATTGAAAACAGACAGAGAAACTACGCAATAAACTACAATCATTGCATGTAAGTTGAACATATAGTACATAACATATATCATCCTATTATAAATTACATTTCATTCTATATTATTCCTTCACTGTAAACCCGTGTGTCTATTTCGTAATTTTTTTATTGTCACAGAACCCTCTGTAAGACGGAAACCTGCGTAAATGGAAAATAAATGACGGAATGATCGTTTTCCGTTTTATAGAGGTTTTACTGTATAAGAGAATTTAACCATACAAAGTATTTCCCATCGTCCATCTCATGAGGATATTCTATGTATTGACACAAATTGACATTATTCCCACCAATTATCAAAAAAAAAAATTGCAATATTTTGGAAATCAGATGGTAAACGGTAAATAAATGTCGGAACGATCATGTTGCGTTTTACAGAAGTTTAGCTGTATAAGGGAATTTAACAGACAAAAGTATTTTCTGTCATCCATCACATGAGGATGTCATTGACACAATGCTAAAGAGTATAAAATATTATACAAATGTTTTAACATAAATTAGCCTTAAACTTTTTCATTTAATTTCGAGTGATATATCTGTGACAACTCTTATTTTCTAACATTTACTTAAGGTCAATCCGTTAAAAGATCTTTGAGGTAGAGAAAGATCATTTTGATAACAGTATAAATATTCCATGTAGTCCTCCCTTTTGATATCAACTTATTTCTAATAAGTATTTAGAGTTGGAGACGGTCGAAAGTACTATTTATAAGGGAGGAAGCAGACCGCGGTTTATTACGTTTCCAGCTGTGGTGGGAAAACTACTATGGAGATCTGCCATTAACTTCGAAAGTCTTTGTTTGTAGATGCACGCCTTGAAATGAGCTGGCTACTTAATATTGAAGAGTAACTTCTTACTCATAAATACGAAAAGTGTAAAGTATCGGACAAAAGATCCTGTTTTCGATACCTTTGATGCTTTCAGTTTTCTTCTTACTCTTGACCATTGTTTACCATGTTTACTTTCTGCTAGTACCTGGCAGATTTCGGGATTGTGTGCGACTCGCACTCAAGAGTAGCAAGTTGATCGCTCTAGCTTGGATGTTTTTCTCCCCATTCCTTTTTCTTGGCCATGGTTTCCCTTGTTCACTGGACAAATGTTGAAATTAAATGAAATGTGTAGTGATTAACGCCCGCTTTTACTACATGCGGCACTGCAGGCGGTGACAGTGATGATATATGAGATGAAGATGGAGCACCGGTGGAATGAGATGGTGGGAGGAAACTGGAGATCCCGGAGAAAACCCACCCCAGCGCCGTGTTGTCTATCACAAATCTCACTTTGCGGTCGTCTGGAATCGAAACCGGGACGGGCCGCCTTGGTGAGAGTCTAGCGGTCTAACCACTCAGCCACGGCGCAGCCCCAATGCAAATGATCTCAAATTCCTATCTGCTTCTTTCTCATTTCAATCTCTTGTCACTTTTTTCAGGTTTGATTGTCAGCAAAGTTGTTCTGGCGCATGTGGCCAAAGGTAATCATTTGTGAGCTATGTAATCCTCCCCTGAACTCCCTTTGATGTTGCTAACCCAATCCACTGGGGTCACTTTTCGCTCTCTCGCTGAGTAGAAGCTTTAGTGGTGCGCCGGATGAAAATTTAACCATTAGGAGGTCTGTACGTTACTATGGCTGGCTGACTTTGCCCGCCTATGGTCTTCCTTCGAGGAGTGTATAAATTTTACTTTATCTTCTCTAAGAAACACGACACTTGAAGCAGTAAAACACCTCATGGGCTTCAACAGAGCAGACCACGGAACTGTATTCATCTCCTACTCACATTAATATTCCAGATAACCTTTAATTAATTAATGAGAGGAAGGGTCAGTGTGAGGGGTAAAGTTTTCGTTGAAAGCGTTAACGCATTTCCAGCCAGCCAAACAAAAACCTACGTTGAATTCAGCTTTATTGATGTTCCTGCAGGTTTAAGAATTTCTTATGCAACAGATGTAGGCCACTTTTGTCTTAAAGGTGAACAGTAACAAGGTGAAGACTACAATAATATCTGTAACATCAGCACTTAATATAATTTCTTATAAACTGCTGGTGGATTACATAAGCAGAGCTGCATCATTCCATAAATGCCGTCATGGCCATTAATGTATGAAACCTCAACTCCACATCAATCGTAGTAAAATTATTACCTACAGTAATTATTACTAAACTCAACGAATGGCAGATAATATTATATGGCCAAGCGAATGAATCTACGAAAGTAACTACCACAATAAATAATTCATAGACAAATTAAATAATCTGATCCAGTTTTTTGGATGTACGAGGTTTTCTGTCTAGGACTTTGAACATGAATTTTATATTTCCCTTCCCCAATTTGTACTAAGACCTAAATATTTTATACAATAATGAGAAATTAACGTACTGTAAGCAGCAATTAAAATTATGTTTTAGTCTATAGTAACTTTCTACTGTTTTGGCAAATGCTTCTTAAAGCTATCATTTTGCTGTAATGTTTTACAGAGTAAGCCTGTTCGTCGTTATAGGAGGCCCTGCCTCCATGTTAGAAGTTTTTTGTTCTTCTTTCGCTATTTACTCTCTCCGTGTGGAGGATTACATACTCAAGACTTATTAAGCACCTACTGTCAGATACCTGTGGAAGAGTAGACAAACTCTGGATGAGACAGATAGCCAGGATAGAATAATAATCAATCCGAAGTGATTAAGAAAATATATGAAATGAGGTCGAAACAGACGTAAAGAAAGATAGTGGGGCAGTTATGGTGGAATGAATGGTGGTGGAAACTGTCCACACGCCGTTGTCTACTATAAAGCCTGGGATCGAATCCAGGCAACCTTGGTGAAAGGCGATTAGTTTAAAAACTCACCACGACACAGCCTATGTCAAAATTACGAGTTTGTAAATCTATAATTATTTTAAGGTACCGTTTAATTTAACATATTATCTGAAGACTAACTTTCATTCTGCGTTCTTTAGTAATTTAGGTTGTATAGGCAAGACGGATATATCAATCCATCTTTGGTTAAGTCTTAAAATGGCGGTTAAAATAAAATAATTATAAGCAACAGACTTTAAAATTAGGAAAATAATAAAGTTATGTATGATTGTAATGTAATTCACATTTTTATAACAATGACTCAAATAAATTTTTATGAAGAATATCGTTCTTGAAAGCCCATCTAAGCATATCCACGCCCAACTTGCACTGTCAAGTAGACAGAAATAATAGGCAACAGAGCAATTTCTGTGGAAATTATCTGTGACTTGAGCAGCTTCTTTAACACATAAATAATTAATTATAACTGGTCTAAGAAATTTACCTGTATATTTTTCACTTAATAAATATCTGCAAAAAAATTGCATATAAAGTTTGTTGACTCATAATTTAAATCTAGTATATACATTAAAAAACACTTATTCTAACTGGAATATTCAAAGAGTTTCGTAAAAGGATTTAAATATAATTAATTCTACGTAATCTCATTACCGAAAATTCTTAATAATTTCGATTGAATTGCCTGGAAAAATGTCGTACTGGAACAAATGCTTGGGTTACTCTACTTGAAGTGACTAAGTTTAAACTGCAATGATTTCGTAAAAGTAAATTTGGAAGATTTTATGAGATTTGGGAAACAAATTCCAAGCAGCGGAATTGTCTGAGTTCCCAGTTTGCCTCTAATAACTACATTCTTTCGTTGCTGTCTTTATAGAACTCTTGGAAACACTCACGTTGTACAAATCGCATTGTCCAAACAAACTGCCTGTCGAATAATGTACAGAAAGAATAGAAACACCAATACCAGCAGGTTCGCGCGGGTATCACGTATACACGCCGTGACAGCAGGACTAAAGAGGCTTTGCTATATTGACAATAAACAATCCGTTTAGCCAAAATATCGTAAATCAAGGCGTGGACTGCATATTCAACTTTTTAACTTCACTTCTCTGGCTAAAGAAACACGACTCCACGAAGGAATACGTACAGGAATGACAATCTTCAGTTTTAAGCTGAATGCTATGAATTCAAGTAAATGAGCTGTCATTGTTAGCTATATGCTTTTTATTCCAAGGCTCGGCTATTTATTTATTATTTTTCTTTAAAATCTGAGAAATGCAATTGTTTCAATAGGAATTTCTCTCTCATATTAGGTACGCATTTTAAATTGGTGAATTGTTTCAAAATATATTAACTTGCCAACTAAATATGTTGAAATATTACCTATGCTCTTTGTACAGAACCGTTAATGACAACTAGGTCAGAATCGAATTAAAATAGTGCTCTTAAATAGTCATCTTTCATATTAAATGTAGAAATACAAATATTTTTCTCTCGTCATTTTCAGGACTATTTTACAAATTGTTCATTCAAAACTCTTGCTTTGGTATCGACACCGCAGAAATCATTAAAAACGAGAAATGAAGCAGCAGATGATCTAGCGATGGCAGTTGAGATCAGTCGCAATTAATTCAGTTATTCAAAATATTCGACATCGAAGGAAGATTAAATACAACTTGGAACATACACAGAGTGATCCATATAAACCTGAATCACTTCAATATGCCATAACTTTTGAAACACGTGCAACTTTGGGAGAATATAATACATAATTGGGAGATTACATTACACTATTTACATCTCAGAGAAAATGTTAGAAGTGTTCTCCACCAGCATCTATACATGTTTGCACAAGTCTCACCATATTCTCTGAAGTTTTACGGAGAGTATCCTCGCCAATGTTACTTATATCGGTTCGAATGGATTCCTTGAGAATATCAATTTTCCGTGGCCTATTCTTGTACACCCTATTTTTTAGATAGCCCCACAAGAAAAAAATCCGATGAGGTTAGATCAGGGGTTCTGGAGGGCCACAGACCTTTTGAGATTATTCGATTATCAAAGAAACTGGTTACAAATTCCAGAGTGTATGGCACATTGCTCCATCTTGCTGGAAATAACCTTCTCTCAATTCGATATCATCTCCGTAAATATCATTTTGCAAGATTCACGACCATGTGGCAATGAATAGACTGGATATATCATTTATTATTTCATTATCTGGTCTACGACATTAAAGGATATGTGTTTATTAATTGCGTATTTTATTATAATCAATTTTGTATGCCAAATAGTTAACTCCGACTAACTCAATATTACTGTTAAAACGGGTAATAGTGACTGAGCACGTCCTTTGGATTTACTAGTGAAACGCCGAAATTGTACAACAGGAAATAGTAACAAAAGTGCATATAAACATACACTAACGCTAATCTAAGCGCGAGTTAAGTACAGACATCGCATAACCTCGTGGTTTTGCTGCGGTTCGCAATAAACATCTCATTCACAAGTAACACCCAAGAGGCTATTGCCACCGTTCGCAGATTTTTGGAGAATAGCGTGGATCTAGTGGAATGCATGCTTATAGCAGTAAAAGGTACATACCTTTATACCATACCAGATCTTTCAAACTGCAGCTTTATATATGACAAAACCGGAAATAACCTCATCCTCTTGTTAACTTTTAAGCCATCTATAAATAAAATTCGAGAATAAATGACAAAATTTCAAAATTCCTCAAAGCTACTTTCAAACTTCATTTTCAACTGCGCACTCCAACCTATGCTTTCTAAAGCTAAAACATGCTTGCTCAAACAAGGTCAATTTAAATATTCAATAACACAAAGCCTTTGTTTACTTCCAATACATTTCATTGCACTTACATTAATCTATATGTTTTTGCAATCAAACTAAAAAATAAATTCATCTCAAAATTTTGAGCAGAAACTCTTGAGGCAATGGTTTTAAACAACTGACATACGACTTTTGTGCACTTTAAATAGTTCAAGATATAACATAAATAATTCAACTGTGAAAAAATGTTCACAAACGTTATATTTAAAGATGCTCATTTTTTCTAAAACATAATGCAGTAATGTTCATATGTTTTAGGAATTTTAATTTCTACTTGGCTTATTTAGTATAACAATAGATTATTTAGTATGATAGAAGTAAAATAATCCGCTTCTTTCTAAAGATAGCTACATAAAATCTCAAATTTATAATTTTGGCAGAACAGTACGTGACAAAATTTTAACTATGCATATCCTTAAATCGGAAGTTTACATGTCCTGCGAGATAGGACGAAAACTGTTTAAAAAGCAGTTTAGCAAAGAAATAGGAGTATTTGTTATCGAACTACAAAACATTGTAACCTCTTCTATTCTGCTCATGTAGGCGAATAAAAAAAGAAAGAAATTAGATCCTTGTTGCATATGATTACGCACAAGGTGAACGACTGTGAATCATCATCGGTCGAGATGCAAGCACAATAATTATTGTTCTTATTATGCTTTATCGTAATTGTACATGTTAGGAAATACGATAATTAACCCATTTATACTTGAGGAGTCTTTCATTTTCTGGTTTTATTCGAGAAACGTTTCAGGCATAACACAAAATGCCAACAAGCAGTAATGATAAACATTGAAGCGCTTTTGAAATTAACTAAGAAAAGTACATCAAATATTTATATAGATTTCAAATGTATACCTTTGTCTTGTATTAAGTATTACTAAGAGTACTCAATTTTGAAATTGAAAAATGTACAATTTCATGCCCATTCATTTGACATTTTAATACGTATGTTTAATGCGTAAATCTAGGTTTAATATACAATACCAAATTTTGTACATATTTTGAAGTAAGTTCCAGAAACATTCATTTTGGTTTTTCTCTCTTTCTACTGGTTTGAAAAACTGCCACTTTAGCTTTCCAATAGTAAATAAATGGTCATAGATTATTTTAAAGCAAACTGCTAATTTGGGAGAAAATTCATGTAGAGTATAGAAGTCACATTATCATTCTCGCAATTTTTTTGTCCTGTTATTAGTAGAGAGTTATGAAAACCTTCATTAATTTACACCGAAAATACATCGCGTGCACTTGTTTGGAATTGTTTTATTTTTTTATTTTATTTATTTTTACTTACTTATTTTTTGTTGTAATTTACGCCCTCCAACCTTAAGTCATATCGGACGATGAATGGAATGGGTGAAATGATGTTTAATGAGCCCGGGGCCCATGGAGCTTAGAGTTGCCGACATTCGTCTTTTAAGATAAGGGAAAATCCCGGAAAAACCTTATCTAGGTAATGCACCCTGGCCGAGATTCGAACTCGGGACCTCTTGAACGTGAGACAGACATGCTACCACCACGCTACCGAGGCGGTCCACTAGTTTGGAAATGAGAGTATACCGATAAATACAAAACAATTAGTGGAAAGAAAGACCCATTCATTTTTCTACTACTTTGGGTTGATTATTTATTAAGCATACCTGAAAGTGTGTGCCTCAACTACTCTAATTCTTAAATTATACACTAAAATATATAATAAAAATATGTGGGATGGGTGTATGTAACATAATTTAATTTATATCATATTACGATGAAAGGGAAAAAAATCGGAAAGTGTTCTAACATAAACTTCGCTAATTTATAAACATTTATTTGGTATATGTGGCCATTTTTGTGGAGAAATTAAAAGAGGACGTGGATATAAGATTCCGATTGTATTTAGAAAGGAAACGCCGAAATTTGCAACTGGAACCAAGGAAAGTTTCAAAAATATCTAAGTCTGATAAATTGAACTCCTGTGCCTGGAAAGTGTAAGAGATCACAAACTAGATCCTAATTCACTGATGTGAGAAGGAAATCGAGGATGTAATTTGTGCATTAAATCCAGATATGGAAACGTCATCCCTGGGAGTCTGTGTCAAAACATTTCATGCAGAATCACTCGGAATCAAAAACCGATGAGAATTCGCCAAAATGATACACGTAGGTGTCAGACCATTTCCCAATCTAAAGTCTTTCAAGTAGACAAGAAAACGTAAATTATCTGCGGGCTACCTAGGAATATTGGACCACTTTAGAAAATAGTTGTTTTTATTTCAGTTATTCTGAAATAGAAAATAATAAAAATGGTAACAAAATAGCTTCCGATAATTATAGCGCCAGAATTCGTAAAGGATATCTCCAAATCTCTAGTAATAATGTCATTTTTATATTCGATAAAGCTTAAACTACAAATTACTGCACGTAACTTATGCGGAAGTGGTTACGTGAAGGTTACATGTGTAATAAATACCTTTTCAGCATGGAAAAATGATTTAAACGGGTGTAAATAAAACAAGATTTAAAGCGTGTTCAATAAACATCCTCGTTTCTAAACTGATTGCGTTACTAAGCCTAGTTAGTTCCACCATCATGTGCTGTCATTTGGTATTGATTCATGGGTTAGTTTGAATTTTGCAGGCACTTCAGTTAGTCTTTCCATGTGCTTTCGCCAGCATGGAAAAAGTGCAAAATCGTTCAGTGACTCAATTTTTATCACTAAATGTGAAAACTTGCGAGGAGATAAAAGCTGTTTATGGGGACCTTCTGATATTTAAACAACAGTAAAGATATTGGTTCAAGTCTTTAAACGAATTTGAACATTTGTTTTCGATTAAGAGTGACCAGGACGCCTCTCATATTGAGGAATTCATTTATGAAGTGACAAAGGCCAGAAGTATGTCAATGAGAACGGCAGTTCATATTTTGCTTAAGTTGGAGATCAAAAGGTTGCTGGGTTTTGAGCTATTAAAGTGAAATCCAGGATACTTAGCGTCGTGTTGTCAACGTCGATGAGACCTGGATTCATCATTACACTCCGAGAATCAAGCAGCAGTCAAAACAATGCTCCTCCAAAGAAACAAATATGGTCATATCAGCGTAAAAGTGGGGAGGATTTTTTTATTTAAAGTGTGTCATAATCAATGACTTCTTGAAAAAAGGAAAAGCAGTCATTCAACAACACTACAATGAATTTTTGTCCCGATTGGCCAAGAAAGGGAAGAAGACATGACCCTACTTGGCAAAGAATGTTGTTTGACCACAACTTTCATCCGGTGTTTTCGCCGCAAAACTACAAAATAAGAGTTATTAATTCATGCTGCTACCCAAAATTCGCCAGACTGACTCCCGTGATTACTCCCATACGAGCAGTAACAAATTTTAAATCTAATGGGAAGCTCATTATTGAAACAAGGCAGAGCTTGTCAATTCATGTATTTTTAGTAAAGTTGAACATTCCTCTTAACAAGCATGCACATTTCAATTGAGGCTTCACGATATTGGCGGTTTAAATGCGCCAAATAACTAACTGCCAACATAAAATAGTATTTTTAAGATTTAAATATTATGAATAATTCATAAAATTTATTATGAAAAACATATATTTTAGTGTTTCACAATTTTTGAACAAAGGTCACCTTAAGAAATAAAGTAGAAAGCAAATATATTCTAAATTTAGAAGCTGCCAGACTCCTGGATGGGCTTATATGGATAGGTCATTGAAAATTGAACTCGATTTCGACTATGGTGTTACAGATTGAAGATACTGTTTATTTAATTATTATTAACTGAAAAGGATTGATGAAAATATCTTGGAATAATGGGTGAAATGGTGCTCAAATGATTCCAGGGCCCATAGAGCTTAGAGTTACTCGCCATTCGTTTTTTAGGATAAGGGAAAACCCGGGAAAAACCTTATCCAGGTAACTCACTCTGACCGAGATTCGAACTCGGGACCTCTTGAACGTAAGGCAGACAGGCTACCACCACGCTACCGAGGTGGGCTAACCAACAGGTGGATTTAGCATCTAGAAACATAAGAAAGTTCCAATGGATATTCTAAGGGCACATTCTTAAATGCTTGTACATGCTCAAATAACAAAACCATGCAATCACAATTAGAGACAGTTGAAAGGAAGCTACCGTACTCTTTATTTCCCTCATTACTACTAATTGATTTAAAACAGTCTTCAAATTAACAAATTTAACATTATAACTCTAACAAGACGTTTCCAAAAGAAAGAAGCAGAAATTACAAAAGAGAAAATTCCATGAATTCTGTCATACAAATACCCACACCTCTGCAAATAAAACGTTCAAATAAATGTCCTTTGGCAGATTTCCTGAACATCTAACATTTATGTGGCATGATCTCAGATATTCTACACACTCTGTCATCAAGAGAAAGGCGATAAAATTCTCGCTTAGAATTCAAATTGGAGGGATTTACAAGTAGTGACAAACACAAGAAACTCTCTGTATCTATTCGAAATGAATACAAAGAGTGTGACCAAACTGCTGACAAACTGCTGATCGCAAGCTGCTCAGCTTTTCAGTGTAAATACACTAGGAATTATTACAGTACAAGCTAGTGATCGAACATTTACGGTATGTAATTATTCAGCCCTTGTTATGCAATAACAAATAGGTGCACGGATGGAACTTCTCGTTCACAATTTCACCTTTACAATCTGCTTGCCATCTTTTTGCTGAAGAAGCTATCTCGCTCATTATGGAGGAATCCTAACTACCTTGATATCTACGTTATATTTGTTATATATCTTGGTGAAAACGATCTCCTTGCTCATCACTAACTTCACTCAAATTCTCAGGATAGGAGTCCAAGTGTGAATGTAGAAGATGTATTTTCAATGACATACTACATCCTAAGATTCTGAAGTTGTTTAAAAAACATTGATAAGTGCATCGCTATTTTGCACCCTTTTATTACTTAGGAATCCATTCACCATTTCTATGTGCTTGCATCTCGACTGATGATGGTTCAGTTTAGCATCAAATTATGAATTCTTAAACTAATGCCTTATCTGTGGACCAATGAGAATCTGGCAAACAGATTTATCAGGTATTTGAAACCTTCCCCTGTTTTGACCATTCCCTTCTTAAAAGTTTTTCATGAGCCCCAGTTTTATATAAAAAGGAGGAAGACACACATTTAAATGGTTCACCAAATGGTCTGTGTTTTATATTCTGCTTCCCTGGTTCAAATTCTTCTCTTTTGAGCCACTCTTTGACTATGTTGTGGTTCATAGTGCAACTATCCCACAAGCACAGGAAACAACAAAATTTTGTGAATGCAGTCTTTAATCCTAGGTCTTTAATCCTTGTAAATGGCCACAAATAGGCCAGGTTTGTTCCTTTTTCTATTTGCTTCTAGAACCAGTGACATATTTTGTGCTTTTCTTTCATACCAACTGCATGGTCCACGGATCATATGGCAGTTCATTGCCATTATGAAGTAGTACAGTCTTTAAACTACATTTGGAAGAATTCATAAAGGCGTGTCTTTAATATTGTACACCATATTTAGTTTTGACATGAATTAAACCACATATCAATAAACACAGAGTGAACCGTCTTGCCTAAAATAAGGTAATAATAAAGGTAAAGTACTGTTTAAAAAAAGGTAACTTTCGTGTTCTTTCCCAGTAAGTTCCACTCGTGCAGTCTTGAAGCCAACATTCATAATCTTGCATCGACAGATATAAGTCGCGCACTATTAAGTTCGTTTTGTGAAGGAAAATGTGGATTTCTTTCTCCCTTAGCATTGTAAGTTGACTCACTAGATGGTGATACCATTATACCATTGTCTGATTTGTTGCACTCTGTTACTGAAAGTTCTGGCCAATTTGAAGAAGCTACTGGTTGTGCTGGTAAGTCATTCCCATGAGGTATTGGTGTGATAGCTGAAGTAAATCGGGATATGGAATTTTCTATTCATTTTTTTATGAAAACCCTGTCATTTTGGTCATGCAGAAATAAAAGTCATTTGTGTGATGTTCTTCTTTCCTTTGTTTACTAGCTGTGAATTCACTGCATACATAACAAAAACAATCAGAGGATTTAATACATCCACGTCTCTGTATAGCAGAGAAAAGTTTAAAATTCCAAACTGTATGATAGATGTAGAACTTACCACCTCGGTTTCAACATGGATATTAAGTTTGTATTTTTAAGTCCCGTTTATAGGATTATATATATAAGGGCGCTCGACTACGGCGGTCATCAGCGCCCTTTAAAAAACTAGTCATGGCAAAAGCCAGATATAAAACTTTCTAAAACTATACAAGTGTAACAAAACCTATTAAAATACACGTACATAAAAAAATCAATCAAAACCTACTAAAAATTTCGTTCACTAAATCCTAAACTCTAAACTAGAAAAGAATCTAAAATCCTTCTCCACGGGTCTCCACGCACGGCCTACACGTGGGTGGGCCGGTTGACAGTCTCCCTCAACCACGAAGAGGAGCCCACACGAGGGAGACTGTTGGTTCGGGACCCCGGGTGCGCCAAACCCGTACCTACCGAAGTAGACCCCTGGGAGGCCGTTTATAGGACTTTATAGGACCGGTTTCCACTCATCATCGTGAGGAAATTGAGCAGCTTGCGACAGATAAGCGGTCCTTGTCATGAAAGCCAAGGGGTGTTGAGATGCTGACCACATCTCCTACCCGTACCGGTTGGATGATTGCCCACCTCTACCTTGCGTATGTGGGCGTGAGACCGGCAGTCCGGTTGGCAGGCCCTGGTCCGTATGAACTGCAGTGCCACGGGAAAAAATTTAAGCTTGCAGAAGTTCTTTAAACACACCTGGAATCATCTGCTTCACATTAGGTCAGCAGCAGTTGTAGTCAGATAAGCTTATGCTTATAAATAAAGACATAGATGGGGCGAGTGTACATGCAACGAAAAACAAACAGCAATAACTCTTTTCACTGACATGATAAAAACTTCCCGTTTTCAACAACGTAATCAATACATTGTTTGAAATGAAATCCACTACTTCCCTTCCCAGTTCCCAAAACCTTGTTGAGTTCTGAATTAACGTCTCTATTGTGTGTAGGTGTGTGTGCGTGTGTGTGTGTGTGTGTGTGTGTGTGTGTGTGTGTGTGTGTGTGTGTGTGTGTGTGTGTGTGTTTCAGAAGCCTCTTTATTACTAGATACATCTACTTTACATAACATTCAGGGGTTTTACAGAAACTGCAATGGCTCCACAATTGTCAGTTGAATAACTAAGGGACTAGTGACAATACAACGTTATAACCTGGTTGCCTTTCTCGAACTGGAGAGTATGTATGTACTTAAGTAAAGCAGTGACGGAGTGACCATGGTTTTCTGTTTCGTTAGTTATTTGGTAGAATATTTAAGTTATTTTTAGAACTCAGAGAATAAGAATGCAAAGTTTATTCTAATGTGAAGCCGATGTTCTTAGAATTGAACTTTATGCACTTTGATCTTCTTCGAGTAATGAAAAAAACTAGCGAAAGCTTGGACAAAGGTAGACAAGTGACTTCAAATCACGGGGATGGACTTGATGTGATTGTGAATCGCAATTTTGACACCTTGGAGTAGCTTATTCTGAATGAAGTAGGAATTAACTACTACTCAAATGAGCCATGGGTCCAAATGTGACACTTATTTCTGCAAGATACGGGAAAATATGTATAAATGACTATCAAGTTTTAATGGTTAGCGAAAGTCCTATAATTACGACTTTCAAGTTTTATGTCACTCGTAGTATCTCTCTACATTTGAAATGAATGGTGAACTTGTTACTTTTTTTTTATTGGTAACCATTTTTATGAAAACGTTTGGCTAATTTTTGACAAAATATTTTAAAAAATTTATAGCGTTATTTTAATGATATCAGTGTGTTTCCAAAATTTAAAATGCTCTTGAGAAAAACTTTTTATTTTAAGCTTCCTTAGACACAAAGATTTTCAGTTGGTGATGAACTTAATAATAATATTTAAAAGGAACAGATATATTCGAATATATACGTAATATCTGTAAAATACGTGTAAATAGTTTATGAGAAACATCCTTATAAATAAAGTCAGTAGTTTCAAATGCGTTACATATAAAACGTGTTTTTGAACTCCATGAATATCGAGCTTATTTCCTGATTTTCTAAGATGGTTGTCTTCTATTTTATATCATCAATTTGTCATTTTCTTACAGGTTTCATCTTTTGTTTAGTAATTTTCGTGTTTACTTTTAGTATAGCATAACATGATGAATTTATGAACACTGAAATTTTACAACACATTAATATGAGAAAGAAGAATAACTGGGGAAAATCATATTTCAATTTCAAGTTGGTCTAGAAGTCCAAAGTTACGGAGCAACTGCAATTACAGTTATGATTATGAATTATGTATGTCCCAAAATAGGGTGAGCTAGGTTAGTTTGCCAGCTTTCGAGATAATAATCGCATGCATTCAGTTCCTATTGTCCTAAGTTTCTATCATGTCATAGGTATGAAGTCTTCTTCAATTGCAATGGTTTTTGTATAGTTAGATAATTTAAAAATATTTTGCAAGACCCTCTTCAAAAATATTTTTCTTAATTTTCTTCAAACAAGAACAAGGAAAAAATATACTTTAATTACTCTTGTGATTTATCGCCTTGGCTGTTTGACGTTGCACAGGCAGCTTTTAAACCTGAATGACAAATTAATTTAATTTTTCTCCACCCATCTTTTTAAAATTATTAGACACTAATCTGGAGAAACCTTTTGCTGTCCTTTACCACTTATTTTGTGCACTTCCGGTTGTTACTAATGGTGGGTAAAATGTAGTTCTCCTGATAGCATGCAATTTATGTCAAATCAATACTTTTGTAGAAGTAAACCTTTACAAGTTATTTCTTGTTACTGGTTTGACATGTAAATACTTACAATTTACTCAAATGAGAAGCTGTTAATCTTTTTTTTCTGTCCATACAAAGAACAAAATTTCAAAACTTTTACATAGCTACTTGATCTCAAAAGATTTGACTATCATTCAACCCTTCAATGTGCCCCTATTTCCATTATACCTACATGGAAATATGTAATACTCGTAAAATAATTCTTATAGTCGTTAATTTCGATTCTCAAAAAGTATATAGCGAAATAAGCTTGTAAATTACGATATTATGATAGATAATAGGTAGAGAAAGTCATGTGAATGTAACGTCAAAAGAATTTTATTCTACTTTTATAATAGGCATACTCATGTATAAATTAATGTGTCATTTTTTCATAGTAATTTTACTAAATTAAATAAATCTCAGTTTTTATTAATATTTTTTAATGATTACGACATTTTTTTTAAAAAAAAGTAAGCATAATGTAGGTCAGGAGTGGCCACAAAGAGGCTCACAAGCCACCTGCGGCTCATGGGTCAGTCTCTTGCGACACTTATCATCAAGTTTAGAGTAGCATTAATTGAGTCACTTAGAATCATAAAGACATAAAGTACAACATCGTCCATTTTGAGATTTTGCTATGCTCCTGACATTTGCCAACCTTGTGGTCAACCAATTGTAGTTGGGTTTAGACCCCCTTTGATTTAATGAAACATTCATAAGAAGCTGTCTCGCCAGTTTTCCTGATATTCAGTTACATACGGACTCAAAACATAAGGTATCATTTTGTTTGCTCTGGTCTGTTCAATTTTAGTGTTGCCAACATAATTTACTATTTACATCAAGTTCGCAAGTAATACTTCGTAATGGCAATTTTGATTTTAACACATATTTTTATCAGAACTTTATTTCTATGTTTGGGCCCTTATGGTTCTCAGTGTCTGAATTAATATAAATATATTGATGCCGGCGGTAAAAGGAAAACCTTTTCTTGAATTTAATTACCCCCATTGGTTGTTAGATTTGGCTTTATTTTTTTTTTAATATACAGATGTGGTCCAAAAAACGTTTAACGGAAGTTAACCATATCTTTACAAGAAGAGAAAAACTTATCTCTGATTTACCCCAGACTGTCGTCAGCTTTCATAGTAGGTTAATGGGAAGGAACCTCAGACTAAAACATTTGCTCACTTCAAATTTTTGAAGAAAATTAACGGAATTCTGACGTTCAGGAGGAAACAGAAGATTACTTGAGTAACATGTCTGCTTTGCTCTAGAAATCAATGGCAGATTTAATGATTTGAGTTCACTTTAACCATTTTCAGTCCTGGAAAATCCTTTTGTTGTCACTGTGGTGTTGTGTTGTTTCATTACCAATAGCAGAAGATGCAGCAGCTGTAGGGTTGGAGCTACTACAAGAGGACGAAGGATTAAAAGGGCCCAAACGAAGTGACGTTTCTACCATAGAATTTTAGAAGAATGTTACAGAAGAAAACAATGTGCTAAGAGACTTATAATCCTTGGAACTACTTCTGTGTGTGAATCACTCACCATACTTGATGATTCAATTCATTAAATCTAAATACGATCTGACCTGAGAACATATAAGTAAACTTCTGCGAACTGTGCTTACCAATTTCCAGCCAAATTTAAAAAAAAACTAATAGCAGAAATGAACACCCCAAAAACACTAATCAAAAGAAAAATCTCATTCCTTCACGTGTACCTGAACAATTTTTTTGTACTGCAAAAAAATAAATGTTCCTTCATTTGTTACAAAATGAAAAAATGGTCTTCATTTTATAAAATATTTTATAAACATTTCTTGTAAGTGACTCGCAAATTTGCGGCTCCGGAAATTAAGGCCAGTGGCCACCCCTGATATAGGTCTTTAAAAATGTAGATCATCTGGGTCCTGGTAATGATACTTTTAAAAGATTCCTGAGTAAGATGTTATGCAGTTCGTTACAATCCACAATATATAATTTATGCCCTAATAACGAGCACAAACCTGTCACGTACATTAAAGAAAAAGAACTGTCCTAAAAGTCAAGTTGTAATGATCTTTATCAATTCAGTAACACGGTTAAAGTGTTTAATGAGCTTTGGAGGTGCCTAGTAAATTCATGTTTTTTGTGCGCTGATATAGTCTTATCAGTTTTAGGACAGTAATGAGAAGAGATATAAAACTGAACACGGATCATTCTATGCAGACAGGATGGCCGCGGAGGTAATATAAGGGCTTCGTGTTGTTTGAAAGGTGTTTTTCAGAAGACAATACGAGTGATGCAGACAGATAAGTTAGAAAATTAAGTTACTCTCAAGAACACATTACATGTTATGTAACAAAAATGAGCGATGTGAGTATCACGCAGGGATAAAATCAATCAAGCCCATTTTATTAATTTCTATATTAATATAAGTTTTATATTTACTCTGGTTTATTTTGGAGCAGACATTTTGCAGTACTGAAGGTTTTCTTATACTTTGTCATTTTGTAGAAACCCCTATGTTAATAAGACTTAAAGGTCTTAACTTTAACTAAAAGTAGATTTTGATTTTTAGCTTGAACTCTTTAAATTTTAGATTTAAATTTTAATAGCTTTAGCTGCAGAAAATATTGTTTTCTAATTTTTTTCAAATTATTCAAAAATTAGGATAGAAAATAAATAATACTGACAATTTTGACCCACAACTTGGGCTTTACTTTTTACAAAATATTGATCGGAACTACTTTTACTCATTATGCAACAATCTATAGCAATTCTCGGCTTCTTCGACCTCTCTCCAGTGTTTGAAAGCAGAATAAGAGAACAGATTTTCTGAAGATTTGTCCTTGAATGCAGACTTGCAACAAGACTGCTAAAAGAGCAGCGATTGGCTTTTCTTAACTTGCTATCTATATCTGTGCTTGTTATGTCACAATCCTAAAATTAAAAGCTTTAATTGATTAAATACCTGGATTTACTCGAAGCGGATTTACTGAAGCACTGAGATCTACGGTTTGTGAAAGACAGCTTGGTGGGATGTGCTTGACCGAACCAATAAATATTTTGCAGTTTATGGTATATATTTATTTAAGTGTTGTAACCTTTCTGAGATACTGACGAACACTCATTTTGCTTCACTGTAATATAAGACCACTAGAAGATTTAATGGCTCATATTTTAAAGAAGATCCTCTTGCCGTTGAACAAGAACTACACAGACTATTAAAGTTATTCTAAACTTACATGTCTACTTTGTTGTAAGCAAAATAATATTAATCATAATATAAACTGAGAAAAACTAAAGAAGTTATAATATAGAATCCAACAGGCTTTGCAATCCATTTCTTATACATTAATGTTAGCATAACTGGTGTAACTAATCTTGTGCTGCCATCTTCCGTGCTTAGAGATGACGTTTTCGTAACACTTTCTATACTGTAAGTTAGCATTGATAGTTCTCGACTCGCCCCCGCAGAGATTTTTAGCACCACGTGAAAGCCGTTCTGACTCTCCCGACATTCTCATCTGACACACGTAGTGTTTCTGTTTCAGATAAAATCTGTCGTTTGGATCACCAATGAAGGGGTTGTTCCATAAGTCAGCTGAGCAATAAGCCACTAAATTCTGTTTCGCAAATTCAAAGATACAAGAAGCTTCTTTTGCAAGTGAATAGACCTATTTCGTTTATTTTGTTACCATGGCTACAAAGCAAATCAAAATCTTTGCGTATAGAATTTAACTTACATTGATACTCTTTTATTTCAGAATTATTCAAAAGTATGTCTTATTCCACAACAAAAAAATATGTTAAAAACGGTATAATCTTTTAGATATATCTGCATCCATGTTATGAGATTATTAACTGTCACATATACTAAAGACAATACATAGTTAGCTTTAATAACATTCCATTAAGTTCAAAATAACAAAGGTATTTTAATGTTTGAAAAACTGTAGTTGGCCACGCCGTGGTCAAGCGGTTAGACCGTTTGACTCTCCCAGGCAAGCACATGCGGGATTAGTGATGGACAAGACGGCGCTGGGTGGGTTTTCTTCGGGATATCCTGTTTCCTACGCCATCATTTCTACAATGGCTCCATTATCTTCTTTCCTTTCATCCACTTCGCCCTCATTTTGTTCATCTACTTCTCTCACTCTCATTCAAGGTTTCGTGCTTATCACTCATCCTGGATTTCTCCATCTGATCCAGAATTCCTGTTCCTCAACCCGATACCCAATGGTATAGGTGGAAAAAGACCAAGAATCTCCTAAAATCACTATAGTGGTATAATTAGAGAAGTTAAACATAAGAACAAATGTAGATTACTGTTACACTATTTAGTTTAAAGTGGTTTTTGAAACAGCCTTCAGTAAAGCATCCTTACCGAAAGAACGGTAACGAGAAATAAGCCATAGCTTCTCATGAACCACACTGTGTAGTTTTGAAGCTTAAATATTAAATAATTTGGTTAATTTTACAGACGATCGAACTTTACGTTGGAAAAGTCATACTGCTGATGTTTGCCTTATGTCTTTCAAACTGCATTCCAAACGTGCCTTGGATATCTCCTTGGTTCAGAAGTGCGGGTGGACAAAGGAACGAAGCTGAAGTCGGTACGTAACTTTCAGGTAAACTGCTTCTGTTGATTCTCAGGCTCAAAATGAATAGGGAATTGCCATTCAGTTCCTCAGTTTATAGGAACTTCCGCTTGTTTAATATACTACGCTGACGGTCCTTTTCATTATAGGTTTAATATACTGAAGCGACAAAATATTACTCTTAGTTTCGACAGATAACTAAAATCATCATTTTATAAAATATATTCTACGTAGCTTTCTTAATTAAGTATGCTTTAATTATTATTTATAAAATTTCAATCATTTCAATGAATTAAAAGTTTTTAAAACTATTTCGAGACCATCAGGCATTAACTGTAGCTCACATTACAGTAACTGAAAAGGTATCGTTCAGGTTAGACATAACACAACGAAATAATACAACTTTTAAAGGAGTAAATAAAACAAAAGAATTATATTTAAGTTGTTAGGCAAAATTAAGAGAAAATAAAATTCTACTCATCCTATTTTTATTTTTTCCTTTTTTACTTCTATAATCACAACACAAATGTTCCATAATATTGCGAATAGTGGACGTGCCAAAGAAAGGAGTATTTCCGCTAAACACGAATTACGCCTATTTTTCTGACTGATTCTCAACGTCCAAAATTAAGGTTTCTTTTACCAAAGGGAAAGTCCAATGTTGTGTGTTCTTTCTTTATTTTTTCAAATTCTTTACAGTTGCAACCAGCCAAGGACTAACATCAAACCCAGGCAACGTCGAGGAACACAAGGTAAGCGCTAACCACAGGCACCAAGAGGGGGAAGTCCTGGTGACACTGTGTGAATCGAATCTGGCCCGGCCGCACATTTCAATATAATTAATTCAATCTTTCCAGAATCGAAGGATCAATAAAGAGTACGTGTGGCGCAGCTGAGTGGGGAACTGGCTCTCTGTAACTGCTATTCTCTCTGTAGGGGTGGCGCCGTGGTCACATGTCCCCATCGGATACCTGTTTCGGTATCGAAACTGTGAGGTCACTGGTATCCCATCGGATGCCTGTTCTGGTATCGAAACTGTGAGGTCACTGGTATCCCATCGGATGCCTGTTCCCATATCGCAACTGTGAGGTCACTGGTATCACATCGGATGCCGGTTCTGGTATCGAAACTGTGAGGTCACTGGTATCCCATCGGATGCCTGTTCTGGTATTGAAACTGTGAGGTCACTGGTATCCCATTGTATGCCTGTTCTGGGATAGAAACTGTGAGGTCACTGGTAACCCATCGGATGCCTGTTTCGGTATCGAAACTGTGAGGTCATGGTATCCCATCGGATACCTCTTCTGGTATCGAAACTGCGAGGTCACTAGTATCCCATCGGACACCTGTTTCAGTATCGAAACTTTGAGGTTGGCAGCTGCACGAAGGCACTTGTGCCGAGATGTTGAGGCCTCCACTTTGATTTGTGTACCTTGTACCGCGGTTCAGGCACACCCGCTGGACACTTACGTTTCTGTCTTCTCCCCCTCCTCGCCATCTGACTGTAGGCCTCATTGTGGAATCCCCTTCATTGTCATCTACTTAGCTACCTACGTACCACAATTTATCAAATAATCATCTATATCCAGATGCCGAAGTAAGATGCTTTATGTTAGTGGCAGGACAATACTTTTAAAGCAAAGGAGAATATTTCAATAAGAGATTCATTACAAATATTCTACCTAAAGGAATGAATAAGCAAAATAAAGAGGAAGTAAAAGAACAGCTAGAATGTTGAATGTATGGCAGAAATAATTTACTTATGCAACTCGAACTCAATTTGAAATCAAAGGTGTGATCAGATAACGAAATCAATTACGAAGATCAATTAAATTTAAAGAAATTCTTAAATTAATAACATTGCGCAAATCAGTAGATGTTTATACTGAAGGATATACGAATGCAGGTAATTCCATCATGAGTGTTCTATAAATGTTTAATACTTTTAATGCTTACCCAGAGATACTCCCAAGCTTTATAAAATAATGTTCATTTTTCAGTTGATATTGATTAGGTATAAAATTGTGTTAAATGAATTACTTTAAATCTACAGTAGCAGTTGAAGATGATTTTTTTTGTAGTAGAAATAACAGCAACATTTGTAACACAGTTTTTGTTGATTGTTGCAGGGCAAGGTATAGCTTCGTGGAAACCTGAACACCAAGATCACGCCTGGGAGAGAAGTGGTTTCTTTGAGGGCGACATTCTGCTACCACGTAACAGGAATGCTGTAAACAGCCAAAGTTTGCTGTGGCCCGGTGGTGTGGTACCATTCGTTTTTGACACTTCCACTTTAAGTAAGTTTTTTTTACTCACTCTGTTAATGGAACAGTGGCCTAATGCATTTTTCTCGTGCACGAGCGAAATGTGAAGCTTTAGCCATGTAGGACATACATCTCGTCAAATCATGCAACTTATGTGAAATAATGCTTCTGAAATTAATAATTTCCTTAATATTAGTTGGTATTAATTTGAATTTTCAAATAGTTATTGCTTTCTTTAAGTTGCATGTAGCCATTCAAATATTTTTCATAGTCCTACACAGAGGAATATCTAAGCCTGTACTTCGCCTTGCTTTTTAATATCTCACTATAATGGGTGTCTCGTGTATTTCCTTTTGTATCCCCAAATAAATGTATAGCATAACTATTTCCACAAATGTTTATTCAATAATATGAAACAAAAAAGGAGAAGGTTTTGTATGAATAATTTGTATAACACTATACAGAGGGTAAAATACGTTATATGAACGTATGTCCGGAAATTGTATATTTCCATGGCAGAGCTTTTTTTCTATAACTCCCCTTACACGGTGAGATGTATAATACGTAACTGTCCTGTGCCCATAATCTCACAACAGAACAGTAGTTTAATTGTACATCAGTAAATATTCGCTTTTACTCCTGGTTCAAGTGGGTGATGCATTTCTCCATTGTTTTCATTGTGCAACAGTACTCTTGTTATGCACCGGTACTCAGTTCATGCATGATAGAGCTGCTCCTCATTTCAGGCTTTCTGTCCGTCGATTTCTGAATTACAGCTTTGCAGGTAGATGGATAGGAAGAGGTGGACGAACTCAGTGCCCTCTACACTCACCTAACATAAAGCACTAAATTTTTATTTGTCGAGCCATTTGAAATATCTTGTTCATGCAACTCCAGTTCTGTAGAGACTTCGTGCTGCGTTGTGGAAGGCTGCCAGACAATACGAAATTCTTTAGGCCTAACTCGTGCGGATTTAGTGCGACGGCCAGTTCACGGACGTATTGCAGCTAATAGAGGCCATTTTGAACATGTGCTGTGATTTTCTGTTTTCCAACGGTTCTGCCTTTGAGTGTTATTTTATGAGATTCGACTGTAAAAAAGTGCTTTAAAAAAGGAAATAAACAATTTCTGGACCTATTTTCTTGTAATATCTCCTAATCTCTATCCGCAAGAAATGTTTTTTCAAATGTTTGACATACCTTCCTATTACAACCTGTATAGAGAAACGTATGTGAGTTTAACACTTCTGCATTTTCTCGTTTTATTTTGTAAGAGAACACGTAGGTAGGTGTTTATACAATTCTTTATTGCTTACTCATCGGAAATAGATTCTGAGGCCCCAGAATCACCCCAAGAACATTTTTAAAAAAGTGTTTGTATTTGTAAATAACATAAATCAGAATAAGGTTAAATACCAAACTTAGCATTTAAAAGTTGCAAATCTTGTACCTCATCTTCGGCAGATATTGAACTTAGGTACCTATAAATTCAGTACCTTCCAAGGATACGACACGAGGAATATCAAAAAATCCCAAATTCGATTCTTTATTTGAAAGATTTTTCAAAATTTCCGAAACATATTAAAATATCTATTGAATATGATCATATGACACATAAAAATGTGTAGGTTCAATATTCTGAAATATCATGTGAAATCCTTTTCATTGGGAAAGAATTTGGCAGAATCTTGTATAACTGATCAATATTAAGTGATAGCGATACAGCAGTTCGAATTTAAATATTCCTTTAATCACCATTGCAGTAGGAGGGTATTAGAAAAATGATGGATGAAGAGATGAAGACCATTCATTTCGCAGGAGCTGTTTAATATGGATATCGCATTTCCATTTTCGGCTGGATAATCACGTCTGGATTGCACGTTCTCCGGACATCGCATATTTCGATGATTTTGCATTGGAATACGTAGAGTTACAGACAAATTTCTTTGCCCAACAACTACAATATCAGAAAAAGTATTTCATGCTTGGTTTGTACGTGGTAATTATGTTGAAATCAACTGTGAGAGCCCATGATGAATTGTGTGTTAATCAGTGTTTAAGAATTTCGGCAATAATGCATTCAAGCTCTAACATATCCTAAGAAAGAAGCTGAAATATTTCAGTTTGTCCTGGCTATACGCTCCACAGTACTAAAGGTTACATTAATAACTTTTTCTGCTGAACTGTTACAGACTCAAAGGAAATTTTGGAGATTCTACTGGCGATGTCGGAGATAAGTAAAGTAAGCTGCGTGAAGTTCCGACCCAGGAGATTCAACGATCGGAGTTATCTTGTAATAACGGCTGCCAAAAGTGGCTGTTTCTCATACATAGGCCGCCAGGGCGGTCCTCAGCCGCTCAATCTGCAGAAAGGAGGCTGCTTCTACAAAGGAGCTCCAGCTCATGAATTAATGCATGCCCTTGGATTTTACCACGAGCACAGCGTGATAGGCAGGGATAACTTTATCGATATAAAATGGGAAAACGTAGATTCTAGTAAGTAATATAATCAAAATTACTTTCTGATAACTATAGTCCTACGAAGAACCATTTACTATTGCCTATTCAAAATTTTAGAACAACCTTGCCTGCAGCAACAGATTTCATGCTTTACATGTACTAATTCTTGACGCTGCCTTCCAGAATAATACCTTCAAATGTAATTCAAATTCTTGTTAAAAATTCCCGACTCCGTTAAACCATATATTGGTAGTGCTGTAGCGTTGTAATAATATTTACTCGTGATGAGAGCTTGATTTCTGTTTCACTCGATTTAATATGCAGACACCACACGTTACAGTTAACAGTAACAAATCTTGGCAAGCCCGTCTTGGTAGCGTGGTGGTAGCGTGTCTGCCTCACGTTCAAGAGGTCCTGGGTTCCAATCTCGGTCAGGGTGAGTTACCTGGATAAGGCTTTTTCCGGGATTTACCCTTATCCTGAAAGACGAATGTCGGTAACTCTAAGCTCTACGGACATTGGGCTCATTTGAGCAGCATTTCACCCATTCCATTCATCGTTCGATATGACTTAACGTTGTAGGACGTAAATTACAACAACAAAAATCCTGGCAAACTAGCTTCAGGTTATAAGCTTCAATAGCTTAAATTAGCTTCGAATTAGCTACCTTACATATACTAAATTTATACCTTATTTTTTCCCTTTATCATACTGATTTCAACTGAACGCTAATCTGACATTTAGCAGCATTCTTATAATATGTGCTTACGGAACATGTGTTGTGCCCGTTCAATCATGCAATCATACAAACTAACCATATTCCCTAATATTTTGTTTTTGGTTCTACCCAATAAAAGATTAATTATTTTACTTTCTATCCGAAATTATTAACACTGGCTCTTACTTTTTATTATTTTCAATTAACATTAATCGGCGCTCTGAAATTCATATACTATCATCATCATCATCATCATCATCATCATCATCATCATCATCATCATCATCATCATCATCATCATTATTATTATTATTATTATTATTATTATTATTATTATTATTATTATTATTATTATTATTATTATTATTATTATTATTATTATTATTATTATTATTATTATTATTATTATTATTATTATTATTATTATTATTATTATTATTATTATTATTATTATTATCATCATTATCATTATCATTATCATTATTATTATTATTATTATTATTATTATATTTATTATTATTATTATTATTATTATTATTATTATTATTATTATTATTATTATTATTATTATTATTATTATTATTATTATTATTATTATTATTATTATTATTATTATTATTATTATTATTATTATTATTATTATTATTATTATTATTATTATTATTATTATTATTATTATTATTATTATTATTATTATTATTATTATTATTATTATTATTATTATTATTATTATTATTATTATTATTATTATTATTATTATTATTATTATTATTATTATTATTATTATTATTATTATTATTATTATTATTATTATTATTATTATTATTATAACTGGTATCCGCCTCTATAAACACCGATTAATGTTTCTTGACTAATCAGAAGTCTAAAAGTATGTCTGTCTCTCTTGTCCCCTTCTATATGTTTACAACAGGATCGCCGTAGTTTGAGACAGAGATAATAGTTCTGCTTATGGGATTTATTTGTTTACACAGGTCATTTTAGCGACTTCATTTCCTTAAAGCCGAGTGAGTTCACAAACCTGGGGATACCTTACGATGTTAACAGCATTATGCACTACAGCAGCCAGGTTTTCTCCAAAAATGGAAAGCCTACTATAATAATTAAGGTATGTATTACTTAAGGTAATGTACTTATGCATATGTTTGGCTACTATTTATCATCCTAAGCTACTAACGAAAAATTTTCTTAAATATAAGATCCCTAATTTCTATCATAGTGATACTGAATGGTTCATTGGATGAAGATATGTTATCAGATTAATTCACAGTAGATGTTATTAAAATACATTTTAACTTTGACTAACGTAATTCCTTTTACCTAACATTTTAATTGTCATTAGTTATACATAAAATTACCGCGAAAGATGGAGCGGATGGAATCTGAAGTTTATTGCACACATTGTGATGTATAGACTTAATAAAGTCCTTTATAACTGTTCTCTCCACACTCAAAGATTTGCCTTTTCTATGTTTCACTATTGCATAAGGCGCCCTCCGTACGCTGTTATAAAGGTAACGGACTGATATGAGTGTAACGTTGGCCACATCAATATAACTTATGCAGAGAATTGCTAACCGTATTACAATTTATTTTAATATTATTTCACTTCAATCCCAAATCATATTCATTAGTAGTATGTTAATTGTAAGCCAATATTTCATTCACCTTAAATATATAATTGAAGAAAACTACGTGTATGGACTCAAAACTGTTCCTACATGCACTCAAAGGACCCTGGGGGTTGATGAACATTCTCGGGATTGTTTTCATTTGCTTTAATTTAAAAATAAAACAAGTATAAAATGAAGTCAACTATCAAGTTTGGTTTCACTATTGATGAAAATGCCCCTGATCGTTGTTTAAGAAGATCACCAGGGGAGAAGAATTTAATATTGATGTTCTGAGCCTCAAAAGGGAAAGGTTCTGGTTGTTTATAAGCAATTCACACCCAGAAATATTTGGATCCAAAAGTAGAGGAACCAAGAGTGGTTAAACGAAGAAAACACTGAAAATGACACCAAATACTTGTACAATTATGGGCAACGTGCGTCAGTGAGACAGAAACACTCATGCCTGATCATTTATGGCAACACATTCTGAAATTTTATGATGATTACCAAAGTCCTCGATCTACAGAGGCACTCCATTGTACTGCACACTGGATCACAGAAGAGTCAACATTATAGCCCATTAACTGGAACCTATCATCAAATGGGAAACAAGGAGGACCAGATAGCTGAAGTTCAGAGAAAACTGTGTCATATACGATTTAACAATAGATACTTTCGCAATCAATTTAATTGACGTTGTTGGCCTCCTAATTGGAACCAGGGACGCTAATCTATGTTATTTTGAAACGTTCTCTAGGTCACTGTTTATATTGTAAAACTATTTGTATGGTCAGTTAAATGATTTGTTCACATGTAAAACAAACAAAAATACACATATGTACACTCATATGTTTTGTACAGTTATAACCTAACTAAACGTTATTTGTATTGTTTATAATTTCAGTTAGATATATAACTATAACCTTTTGTTTAATATACTTTGTTTATGCAGTGTCCAGAGGGAGAAAGCCAATTTGTCAATAAATTCTTTATATATGATATGAAAATGTTGTTGCTGATTTAAGAATATATCATTTTTAATTATTTTTCTAGGCAACCAACCAGACGATGGGAACGCGTACGAAACTGAGCCCATATGATGCTATTAAGCTGCAAAGACTATACAAATGCCCTATGTCTCTACCTTGGATACATCTGGCAGAGTTTCTGGGAGTGCAAGCCCCTAAGTGATTCGTTATAGATATTAGGGAGTATCATTAAGGCTGGTGGACTATGACCGAATGTAATTCTCACACTGAAAAAGGAAAGAAAACCTAATGCGTGGGTATCACACGAATTTTAATATGCATTGTCAATTCAATATCCTTACATTATCCATCTATAACACGCTGAGAAATCCATTCATACTACCTTAATAAAATAAACCTTAGTATATAACTGGTTTGAAGTGAAATAGTATGAAGTAACCCAGTACCATGGTGTAAGAGTGGAGACCATCATATACTAAAGGACTCGAGTTCAATCTCCCTTTGAGTGAGTTAAGGTTTACAAAATTATGTACGCCCTTTCCAACTATTAATTTCCCTAAACTTATTTTCTGTATGCAGCTTGATTCATATAAAATAAGGAATCTATATATTTTCAAAAGCTACTTTCAAGAATTATTGCAGCAATGTTTTCATAATACTACAGAGAGAAACTGATGAAAAGAAGGACCTTCATTAAGTAAAGAAATACAAGTGTTTCCCGAACAAGCTTTCTAAGATACAGCATCCAACTTGACATTGTGATGTTACTTCTACTGTTCGAATGGTTTGCTTATTTCGTACCAAACATTGTTTAAACATCATCAGCTAACTGGTCATTTTTGCACTCTCTTAATATCGTGTTTGTTCTAATCTTACAAAACAAACTCCTCCAATTTCGTCTTTCTATAAAACAAATTCACCACACAAAAAAAATCCCAGGAAAGTATGCTTTAGGAAGGACCATAAACCAGTCTTCAAAGCAATTAACATTAGCAAAGAATAAGAAGCTTAATTGAAAACTATCCACATTAAACATAGTATAACACTTTTGATAGATTTTGCCGTGTCAGCAGGTTGTTCGAGTACTTATTTGTTTCTGGCCTACTGCACTAATTACTTTTGCACATATAGACAATAATAAAAAGTTTCAATATGAACTGAGTGAACAAAGGTTAACCTGAGGTTCCTCCCACATACAGTAAGCCTTTCTGTTGCCATTCATGCTAACTCAAATTTGTACTGACGATTTAACTCTATTAACAACGAATACCCTATGAATTGAGTTTTCTAATGTATGTGTTTAATATCGAAATGTGAGTATTAATGATGAAGCGAAAACAATTATTTTTGTGGCCGCACAATATTTAATTATGGAACAGGTATTTCATTTTAACTTCCTAGGAGGATCTGACTAGAACTGAAATTATTACAAATTAAAAAGTTATTACCGAGCGAGATGCCTAAACTTATTGCATCTGAAGGTCGCGGATTTAAATCACTTGCTTCACATAATGAGGACAGAATTTATTTTAATTTTGCTTATTTATTGAATTAAATATTTTTGAAATGTATGATTTAAAGAATACAGTGACTTTTTAACAATAACGTTTTACTTAAAATATATAGCAGCTAATAAGCTTAATTAGAATTTTAAATGTGTCATGTTTAATTATTTATGCACGTCTCAGAATGTTAATTATCACACTCAATTAACTATTGTGAGGATCATGAAAGGAAATGCAGCATTGAAAGTACTGTTATAAAACAAAGGCAATACTTTCTCCGAGTTTCTAGAAATGTCATTGAATTGTGAAGGTCACGAGTTCGATATTCGATTTTCTTCGAACGAGACTTGCAAGACTCCACCCTTGCCATAACTGCCACCTACAGTGTGTTGTTCACAGCAATATCACATCAGGAAGAAGAAAGATTTGTCAACCCACAAAGAACGCAACTAGTTCACCCACTCGGCAAAATCCCTAACCTTTATCGCTAGGAATGAGTAATACTGCAGACGGCGTTCCAACGATTTCGAGGTCCTTTGGCGAAGGTTCATGAACTTCGTGTCTGTTATCTATATACCAATAGCTCAGAAATATTTTAATGCCTTACCTTGAAGTAATATTACCCAGCAAAGGGCTACAGCTTCGATTTTGACAATGCCTTTCTGACAGTCTTCGACGTTTAACAGAAAATATGACTACTCTGGTGTCAAAGCTAAATTTTATGAGTGATACGTATGTATGCATGTTAATTTATTCCATCAAGCTCTACTCCAGGAAGCAAGTGATTTTATAATCTTGTTTATAAAAACATCCATTTATCCTCGCTTATTACAAGGTTCACAGTTATACTAGTAGTTCTAACGAGTGTTGCATTGGTGTACATTTAAAAAAAAGTAGCACAAAACTACTGTCAAGAAAATTCCGCGAATTGGTCAATGAAACACAAAATGTGTATTGTGCATCCAATTTTATTTCATCACCTTTAAGGTAGGCCCCTTCCAAAATTATACATTTATGCCAACCAATAATCCAATTATCACAATATCTTTGTACCCATTTTTTGGAATCGATGTCAATTGTCACCGTGAACTCTTCTTTATGTGTTCTATCGATTGAAAACGGGTGCTTTGACGTGGTAACTTTAGTTTTGGAAAGAGTATGAAACCAGCCGTAGCCAGATCAGCTAATGTGCTGGTTGATCGATGAGATTTATTAGGAGTTTGGCCAAAAAAAATTGTTCAGAAATATAGCCTTGTGAGCTGGTGCGGTATCGTGGTGCAGAATCCATGACTTGCCTTTCCACAAATCTAGTCTTTTTCGCCGTATTAGTTCTCGCATACGCGCATAACGCTCTAATTACCGTCTAACTTGTGGTAAGAATTGCAAGTGCACGACACCGCGATAAACGAACAAAATACTGCTAACAAGCCCTTCAGTTTTGATCAAGTTTGGCGTGCCCTTTTAAGTTTCGGATCGGTTGGAAGGTGCCATTCGGAAGCTTGTTGACTGGTTTGTGTGTCAATCACGGCTCATTACCAGTTACAATGCGTTTCATGAATGTGGAGTCGGAACTGACTCGTTCTAGCACGTCTTCAACGATCCTTAGGTGACTGAGTTTTTGCAGAAGGTTGAAGTCTTTCGGAACTAATCGAGTGGCAACACGTATCATACACAATCATTTAAAATGGTAAATATTAATTCTTGAGACAGGAAAGTTTAGCGGCAATCTCTGAATGACAGTTCTCAGACACCACTTCCTTCACTTTATGGATTGAAACTGGTGAACAGTTGAAACTTGATATCCAACCAGGACGAGGCAAAACTCACCACATTTCGACCACTTTTGAATGCACTCTACCACTCATACGTGCGTGTTTATGACAAAGTCGATTCACCATAAGCCCTCTAACATTTTCAGTGATTCGGCACACGAAATACCATTTGCAATGCAAAATTTCAGACAGATTCTTTTTTCAATATTTTTATCCAATCGTACAATCGTAAAACACCTTTGAGATGAACAAACAAAATGACACACTGTAAACAAACTAGAAACAGATGACGGTCAAACTCCGCCTGGGTATAGAGGAAAGTTGTACCAACCTAGCGTCAACAATAATGTCGAATACTCCTTTAGAGAGGGATTTTTATATTATCAATTCCCGATACTTTCTTGACAGAGCATAAAGAATGTGTAAAAGGTATTTAATTATAAAATAACAGAACAAACTCTAAGATATTAGGTCTCATGCAAGTTAATTTAAAATAAGGCGCAATAATGTAATTAGAGTATTAAAATGTGCTTCCCGGTTTAATATTTTGTTGAAATTTTTATGCTTGTTGTATAAATAGTAAAATTTGTAGGTATATATCAAAATATATATGGTTTCAGATACTAACACAAACAATGTTAACTCACTTCTTAACTTTTCTCGAGGTTTTATAAACGTTGGATTTTCAACGGCTTTCTAGGTAATTGAGATTTGCATGTAAGTTATTGGACTTGTAAGTGAAGGAGGATAATTTTTTTAAAGTTACCAAGTGTGTATAATGGATAGATTTATATATAACGTTTTGTCTCTGAGTAAGCTCATTTCGGAAACTAGCGACCACACAGTGACCAACTCTTTAAAGTTCTGACTATCGCCTAAATCCAACTGAATTGTCATATACCCGTTGCACTTACAACAAAATATGCAATATTTGCAAACATTTGGCTTTGTTAACATGCAGTAGATGGACAAAGAAATGTCTGAACAAAAGTTAGTAGATATTGTGTTATATTACAGGCAGGTAAGTGCAACATATGTTTTAGTTATCCTGTTCACGAACATACACACACCGATCTTCTGTTTATTTCTCCCTCATTGTTATGGGCATTTACAAGTTTCAAAACTATTATTTCGATTAAATCTACCAATCGGTTTATTTATTTATACATTATTTATGTATTATTTGTGGAACAGTATTGCTATGCTTACTTTCAGTTCGCTATAGAGAAATTGAAAGAGAAAGTCAATGTTTCCAATAGGAACCTAGATTCGTTTCTTAGAAACACTCTTTTGTATTACTCCGCCTAACACGTGCAACAGATATTGAATAATTTATTCATTTAAATTAAATGATTAGTTTCTCTTTCCGATTAATAGATAAATTGTAGTAAAACATAGAAATTAAATCAGCAAGTGCTTCCATTAATGAATTTTAAAAGCAATAGAATAAAGATGTTACTCCCCGGCTGTGCTGCAGTCAGTAGCCAATGGAGGTATTCAGTGCGATCCCTTGTTTGGGATTGCCCCTTACTTTATCTCAAGTAGTGTTTCTTATTTCTGGAAGACTATATTCATTATCCAAAACATATATTTCCCAAAAAGTGACATTTTGTTTAAGTGACATTTGAGATTAAAATCTGTGTTCGTAAATGAGACGAAGATAAATAAGACCTTGAGGCCTATGACAGAGTTAGGCAATGCTAAAGGTGTGGATGACTTGTTGCCGCCTTCAACCGTTAGGAAACAATAAGAAAGTAAAGAAAGAATAATCACCCACAACGCTTTATAGAGTAGGACGCACAAACTGTCCTCCTACGGTATGAATTACTTAACGCTACTCTCCGCCTTACATTCAAAAACACATTAGCATGCTGAAAGCGAAAGTTTTCTTTCTTCTTTATTTTTTGTTTTCATCATTTTAACACAGTTTCCTTTAACCCGGCTAGGGGTGTGTATGTATAGGCATATAAATAAGAAATAAATGGGTCACATATTTCCAAGTTATTGAAATATTGAACTCCTTATTTAGAAATTTTAAGGACAAATGGGTATAAATGTAGCAAATTTCAGCATAGTCGTTACGGGATGGATTAAAACATTTTACAAAGACCTTTCTATTTTGTTTACGACGAAGCACTCATAATTTTTCCACCAACTAACAAAACAAAAGAAGTACTGTACATTACAGAATGTTTTACCAACTGTTCTATAGAGTTACTAGTCTAGTGATTTGCATTTGTCAACAATAGTGACAAACTAAAGTGAAACCTTAAACATAAACAGTTTATTGTAAAACAAAATCACAACTATATATGCCAAAACTTACAAATTTATTATTCAAGATTTTTTGTTGTACACTTCTTAGGTCACACACTTCTTGATTTTGTGTTTACATCATTACACGTTGGAGACTAATTACGTAAGTTTCGCAACTGTCACCTGATGCCATCATTAACCAGTATTTAACACAATCACTTAGTAGTTAACCCTGCTGTTAAATGATCAGAAACACTCAAAGATAAAGTGTGATATAAGAGATTTTGGATTCTGGATTAATCGTAACATATGTTCTCTGGTTTGTTTTTATTTACAAATGTGATAGTACTTAAGTAACGTTATTGTCATTGCTATTATTATTATTTGCTATACCAGGTAACTTGATCAAGAACTATACCGCATCAAAAAGCACAGTATTACAAAGAAGTCATTTTTATGTTAAATCATTACCTCTAACCCTTCGAGATGAATTTTCTTAAAGTAGCTATGACATTCATAAACAAAAACTTGCAGTAACAACACTCAAGCAATTAGAAGGAAAATTGTGGATTACTGTATTACTTCTGAATTCTTTAAGTGGACACATCGGTGACATTAAAAGGCATTGCTTAATACAAATAATAATTTAACAATTAATTCTAAAATACGTAGTCAACATTTTGTGGATATTTTAATGAATTAATATTGGCTGCTGTGCAGTATGCTGGAATTACGCCTTGAGCAATTGCAAAATTTTAAATATTTTTCATTAAATGGACACATCTTGTAATAATTATAAGCGCTTTGAAAACCATTATTCGTTTTAATTAAATAAAAACAAATGTTACATATATGATAGTACAGAAAGACATTGCTTTCTCCGCCCATATAAACGGCATACTTTTTTTTTTTTTTTTTTTTTTTTTTTTTTTTGTAATTTACGTCCTCCAACGTTAAGTCATATCATACGATGAATGGAATGGGTGGAATGATGCCAAAATGAGCCCAGGGTCAATAGAGCTTGTAGTTACAAGACATTCGTCTTTCAGGATAATGGAAAACCCCGGAAAAAACCTTATCCAGGTAACTCACCCTGACCAAGATTTGAACTCGGGACCTCTTGAACGTGAGGCAGACACGCTACCACCACACTACCAAGGCGCAAAAACCACATACAGCAGCTGTATATGGATAAGAATGTATCATTTATACAAAAATAATTTAACAATGTTAAAAAGCTTAAAATGAAGCAATAAATGGAAGTCACTGATGCCCACAAGCATTGTATTCGTGTGGATATCTTCACATAGATCAAGTTTTAAGACTAATACACATTGTTCGAGTTCCGGCTAAGGCATTCAATTTTTCAAGTATTGCGATTCAGCTTTCCAGCTTACGCAACAGATTGGAAGGAATCATTCTCAAAATACTAGACCATTGCATGTCATGAAAGATAAAACTTTTTTTCTAACGACAGATCAAAAATAATTTTAAACTATAGTCACAGAAGAGAACTTTTGCAAACCTTATTTTTTCCAATAGCCTCTTAAGCTTTCGCCAACAATGTTCCAAAGATGTTCTTTTACAGATCAAAATTAGACAAAACTGGATGGGAGACTGAATGAGATATTTGCTGAGATATATTCCAGTGGAAGGAATAGCAAATAAGAAAATGATTCGGGGATAGAAAGTTGTCAAATGATAGATGACACTAAACGGTTCATAGACAAAATAGACAGAAAAATTGAAAGCTGAAATAAAAAAACAGAGTAAGTCCAAGCAGTGATGAAATATAATAAGCGAAAGTAAAAATACCGTACCATTTCTTTGGTATGTTATTCAGTTAAAAACATAAAACAATACCCAATGTTCAGATTAAAGGATTCGTATGTCTTTATTTAGATATTTGGATAATAGATTTGTTTACAATACATAAACAAATCAAGTATAAATTACTGACATAGCGATCACCAAAACGTTTGAGAAAATGTATTCTTTCGACTAATTTATTCAGAGGCCCCCATTAGGATTAGTTTCTTATTGCTGGTTACTTATTATCAAAATTTAAAATCCTGTAATGCTGATATTACTGTTTTATCAAACTGAATAGGGGATGTGGTACTGTTAATACTTATTGCACGAGTATTAAAGTTTAGAAGATGAAATTATATTTATTACTTAGCGTTTCAACTCTTTCTTATTGTATACAACACCATAGGCGTACAGGTGATATATGAAATGCAATATTATTTGGAAAATTTATTTTGGAAATGAGATGTCCCATGCATAAGTTTTCGGTACCTCATACTTCAAGTAGGAAGAGCGGGAAAAACCTCAATGCAAAGCTTCAGTCTGGCAGTACCGTCTTGTGAGGCTTGAATCTCGGAACCCTTACACTAGTCTTAAAAGACTTCGGCCATCTGTGACGTCCTGGATTTGTCATTATGAGGACTCTGGGGTTCTTGAAGGTTGGAAAACCGTGTATTTAAGCTCTTTAATGGGAGAATGTATTGGCAAAGTCTCTCCCAATATCATAAACAGATTGACTGGTATACTTGAAATGCCCAGAGTATATTAGAAATGTCATATTTACAGTAGAGTCTGACCAAAGTGTAAAAACCAGTATGGCACCAAGCACATGGCAGAAGCCTTAGTAAACGGGAGAATTCCAGGAGGGAAGCCTGTTTACAGAAGCAACGTGATAACAAAGGTTACTTGTTCACACATACGTGCTAAGTCAGACCGTGGGAGCCAGGGTGTCTGGAAGAAATAAAAAAAAATGAAGCATCCTTCCAGATAACTTAGTAAAGTTCATCTGCAGTTCACTGCTTTGGAAGCTAGTGTTGCATGAGTGCACAGTGTTGCTTCAATTAACAAACTCTCACAGTGGTATCCACATAAATTATGCTTCTCTTAAGTAACACGTTAGCAGAGAATACCAAGTGTGTTAGTTATGTACCTTCACCACAATGCACAGGCCCTTTAGAGTGTTTAAATAGTTCTATACCATAGATGGTGTGCATTTTAGACATACAAGTTACTCATTTCCGAGCCACCCCTTCCTAATTATATTACACTAGGCTAACCTGCACAATTCACAGTAGAGTTCAAGGAGATGCATTGTTCCCCAGACATTTCGTATCACATATAATACACAAATAATACTTCTCCGGCAGGAAGGATGGAAAAGTCAATTTATAAAGAAAAATGGCTTATAAAGAGATGACTTTGTAGTAACTGGAAGCTACATTAGAGAGATTCTGAGTTCCTATCAAACATCCACTCAAGATAATGGGCTTTCCCTGGTTTCCCTGATCGGCAGAGAAATTTGCAGTAGTTTTTTCCATGAGTTGCGTTCCATCATTTCTTTTTATTATTTTTCTTTTCATGTTTCAAGAGTGTTTCATGATATACACATAGCAGCGCAAGACAGATGGCACGGATGCTGCCTGAAAGGAAAGAGTATTCCCAGTGGACATGAGATCTAGATTACAGATCATATATCGCCATCTCTAGACAGCTCTATTTGTGCGACGGTCTTCATGCCATGTTAGAGAGGTCCATACGTTTCTGGCCTGTCTACTTGGGGCCTATAGATCCCTGTGATTCGCCCATGTTGTGGCTGAGTGGTAGGCCACTAGACTGTCACCAAGGCGGCTCGGATTCAATCCCAGGCAACTGCAAATTGAGATTTGTAGTGAACAACGCGGCGCTGGGGCGCCTTTTCTCCGTGATCTCCGGTTTTCCCCGCCATCTCATTCTATCGGTGCTCCATCTTCATCTCATGTATCATCAGCGTTGCCGCCTACGATTCGTATGTAGTAAAAGCATGTGTTAAACACTACATATTTTATTTCATTTTCCCCTGTGATTCCTTCATTTCATATCTTCCCCCCTGGTGGGGGAGGTGGCCGCAATAGATTTTCCGTAGGTGGTGTTGCGTGGGGTGTTCTCTACTGTATGTGCTATTAATGACTGAGTACTATCTTCAGTTACTGAAATGCAGAAAGTTTAGGGAAGACACACGGTCCCCCCCCCCCCCCCAAGGTAATAACTTACACCAAAGCTATTCCATGCTTCCACTTGTTACCACATTAAAAGAGATAAGCGCCACTTTTGGCTCGCTAGTATTTCTAAATAGATGACAGCAAACTATTTTCCCCTGTCTCAGAATTAATTTCCAGTGTTTTTAGTGCCATACCCATTACGTATTTAGGTTACACTCCCTCAGTAGGAATTTTCAGTATTTACAATATTTTCAGACCTAAGTAACATACTCAGATAAAAATAACAACTAAAATTAAATATTTCTTTCATTTTAGATAAGCTCTGATAATCTCTCTCGTCAACAAATGAAGTACTGCCCAATGATGGTTTTCAACATTACTGAAAAATGTTTTACGATCTTGGTTGACTCATTTAACTGTGCGTGTGTTAGTCGAGGCAAATATAATTCAGAAGCAAGAAGAAATTGAATGACAGATTCGTGTACAAATTGTGATGTGTCATACCTAAGTAAATGAACAGAAGTACATCATATGTTATATGCATCGCCGATTTGCTCATGCTCTTCATCCAAATCATTTGCCTCAAATTACGAAAGTAATAATGATAGATTTTTCTTCTCAAAATAATAAGTGCTAAAGCGTGCATTAGGTAGTTACGGTTGAGTTGTAATGGGCATTCAAGAGGTAATGATGGTGGATTAAAACTGGGTTTAATCTAATCGCAAACAATAGAAATACCATGACATTAATATTGAAATTCATAAAAGTACGTTCTAGTACCTGAAACCTAATTTAAATACATCTTATACTTTAATATTCTTTACTGTGAAATGCTGTATTCCTAGCATGGTTTTCTTTATTACTACACGCTCCATTATAATATTATGTAATACTATATGCAATGGTGTTCATTTATTTTACATTTAGATTCCAATGGTGTGCTTTACTCCCTCCCTCTCTCTCTCTCTCTCTCTCTCTCTCTCTCTCTCTCTCTCTCTCTCTCTCTCTCTCTCTCTCTCTCTCTCTCTCTCTCTCTCTCTCTCTCTCTCTCTCTCTCTCTCTCTCTCTCTCTCTCTCTCTCTCTCTCTCTCTCTCTCTCTCGCTCTCTCTCTGTCTCTCTCTGTGTGTATGTGTGTGTGTGTGTGTGTGTGTGTGTGTGTGTGTGTGTGTGTGTGTGTGTGTGTGTGTGTGTGTGTGTGGAGGGGGATCTCCAGAAGTAAACTCACTAGATATTCTCAAACCGCAAATGCCATGCAGCATTAAGGTAACCAAGTTGTGGCAATACTGCATTCTCTGATTTGTTATTGGCCTCGTCCGTAGCAACGCTCCATTAACTCATTTAATGTTAACCCAATTCCTAAATGTTATCGCTTTGATAGGGTGATTAATGCTAAGGTTGTTCCAAAGATGCATTTCTTGCACCAAAGAGAACAGTCAAGGCAATTCAATTATAGTGCAGTGTACTTCACATTTAGCTTATAGAAATGTCAGGGGTAAAACCAATTTTAAGGCCAGGAATACAAACTATTCTTGGAGTATGACTCGTGCCTCTCTATTCAACGAGCATTACTGTTCAGTAAAACGGAAATGCCCGAAACAGGAATTAAAGCTTCTTATTTATTCCATGCTCCTTCCAAACAAACACTGAGCGAGAAAAAATCACTTTCCCATATTTACTGCGCGTAGCTTATTCACTTCTTGTCATCACTTTCAATGGGAGTTGTTCTCTCGCTACCATCGATAAAACTTAGACTTAAGGTGGATGTTCTCTTCTTTCTTTTGTTGCAATGTCATTTTAGAAATAACGAAAACTATAAATATTGCATTTAAGATGATATCACCACACTAATTATCATTATTAGTGTAACTATTATCAGTACGATGTTCAACGAGTTGCAGCTTGAGGTGGAAGTTTGCTTTGTGAAGGGTATCAATGGTTTGGGACTCCATCTTCGGCTGTTCACTGAGCAAGCTTCTCTTAAGAATTTCGGGGATTGTTGTTGGGCTCAAGGTACATTGTACGTGATTAATTTGGAAACATTATGCACCCTAATCTCTGCTTGCGTACGTAGTCTCTTAATCTGGACACTTTAGGTTTTGTTTGACTCCCTTTCTCCTGGCCACCTTAGCCCTTTTACAGTGCTTTGTTGCGGTTTCCGATGCCTCTTCGAGACATATATCTCTATTTTTACCCTTTACATTTAAACAAACATAATTTGTTCTATTTAATTGTTTTAAATAAAAAGAAATCATTTTCAAACGTGTTTCTCTTACGAATGGCATCTAGTTCTTCTGTCGGTTTGTAGTTAAGGCGTTGCCACTGTTTCACTGCATCCAGGTGCGACTGTGCAACTTTGATGTGCATTGCAGGAGCGAGTCAAATTGACGCCCGCAGAAACTCACAACCTTTTCTTATGCCTACCTTTGTTACCAAGTAACAATGAACATAGATGTTAACATTTATTGCTTTTGAGGTCAGCTCTATTGTCCTTATCCTTATTGTGTAGTGATCAAACCTCTGCCCACAAAAGTTGGGCGTGTAGAGAATATACAAGCTTTGATGATGCCTAACTCGGAGGCGGAAAAAAGACGTATTCCACATAGTAGTGATATGTAAATGAGCCGATCTACAAAAGCGTATTGAAGTTATGTATTTTTTCTGAGATACTACTTAGTATAGAGAAAACCTGACATAGTAACAAATTACATTCAATTTATTTGCAACTACAAATCCAATAGAGATACTGAATGAACAGTAGCAAATATTGCTTACAAGTCATAATTTATTTGTTTCCTAACAAGTGTTAATCACCGAAGTTTTAGCAGCTTCTTTTCTGTTTGGAAAACACACCCTTGTAGGATGTTAATGTGGTTTTCTAGAATGAAAACATACATCTATTTTCACGGTTTTGAGCTATAGTACTGAACAAGGTGAGCATGTTTGTTAGTTATATTGTATCATTCTCGTTTCTCTTAAAACTTTTTTCTAGGGTGTCTCTGGACCTCTATGATAGCTGAACTAATACTTCTTTTCACTTAGGCTAACAGCCTGTTTCACCAGAAAAAGAATTTTTACATCTCACTTTTGGTCTTCCTGGACTACATGTCCAAGTATAGCTGAGGACAGCTGAACGTGTCCAAATAACTGAGCCTTACGCTAACGGAATGTTTGCTGAGATTTATTTCACTAAAACTGCTAAATGTCTTGACTACAGTACCTTCTAACTAATTGAATGGAAGATATGTGTCTAGAATCCCAACATTAACTCCGAATTGTTCATATGTGATTCTTCCCTTCCGAATTTATTAAAGGACTGTATAAAAGAGCAGCTTCAGCAGTAAGACAGTCTCAAAGGAAGCAGGAACTTTAAAGTAACAAAATTATATATCCTAAGCTGAATTCGCTGTGTTTGTTTGAAGTGTCTATTTTCAAATCCTACATTACATATAATTATATATTGTATAAATTTTCAATCAGTTTCTGAAAACTGAACAATAATTCAATGTTTCTTTCCATTACATTCATCAAAACCTTTAAAATAGAGAGGTCATTGTAAAAGCTCGTTTCAACGTACATATCCTGAATAAAAATTACATTTGGATTAATATATGAATTTTACACCATCTATAGGAACCGTTTACAAATACAAAGTAATTTATTTTTATTCTATCAATGGCGCTAATGATTTGGTCCGCAACACTCATTGTTTAAGATTTTGGCATGATAAATGAAGTGATACACTCAAATTTTATAAAAAGGTACGAATTTCTTCTCATCGCCACTGGCTTTTAATACTGAATTTTAATTTTTCCAGCCTAAAATCTATTTTGATTGCCTTACGTGAATCCTTAAAAAGAGTGATTCAGCGTTTTCCTATAAGGCCCAATTTGAACAGATGAGTGCAATTTTTATATGTCTAAATTACTACTAGGCAAAACTTCTGAACACAAAACTTAACCTGCTAATGTTAGAAATATAGAAATCAGAATCACTTTTATGACTGCACAATATAGAAAAAGTGATACTAACGATCAGGTAATGTTTTTATACAGCTTGTAATATCATTAAACTTTCACAGAGAGATAGCTGCATATTATAGAAATATGTTAAATATGATACATAATTATACTTAAAATTGCGCAAGTTGCATGTGCTGAAGTATGTTCAAGGTAAGCCATGCACTTCTCGGTTTATTAAACTTTTCTATAACGTTCATCCAAGGCTTATCCAAAATCTGTCTAAACAGATGCTACATTTCTAGAAAAATATTTCCCAATCTGCAAACCTAAATAATATAATTATTGTTGTGATATATAACCTGTATCTGAAACGTTAGATGAATGGTCCCATATATTACAAACCGCGCTGATGAGGATAAGGTGCCCGCTCATTCACATTGAGAGACATAACAAACGCTCCTATCGTACAAATCACAGCACTGGTGGTGGTGGTGCACGCTGCCATCCAGCTAATGTGGTCAGTCTGAAAATTCGTGTCATTGCAACACGGAGCACATCAATTTTTGTTTCATATTAGGCAAAACGCGACGAGACACGGGGATGTTAGTGCAAGTGTAGGGTGTTGAACTCATTTTTAGTGAGTAAAAGTATGAGTTTGAGTGGTTAAACGCTTTAGTCCGGAAAGGAATATGTCGAGGATGAGCTACAAGCACAATCCCAGATGACATCGAACGAGTACGACGGATGCTGCGGATGATCGCGGAAGTCTTTGAGAATGATAACAAACGAATTAAAGGTAAGCTGAGACTGCGTAAGCACTATTGCTCACGAACATTTGGGAAAACAGAAGATTTGTGTCCGATTTGTATCGCACATGCTGGCAGACGAGCAAATTCGGATGGAAATGACACGATCTTTATCATCTTCCCCGCCTCCTAAAAATGTCGGCTGACAAAATCCAAGATTAAGACAATGTTGATCACCTTTATCGACAGCAAGGGCTTAAGGGTCTTACTATCAACGCGGAAGTTTACGGAGTTTTGAAACGGCTGCTGCAACGCATCTGGCGGGTCCGGTCAGAACTGTACCGGAGTGGACAGTGGGATTTCCTGCACGACAATGCCCGTCCGCACACTGCGATCCGCGTGTTCAACTTTCTCGCTCAACGCAAAGTTACTTTGCTTCCACAACCTTCTTATTCTCCAGATGTGGCGCTGGTAGACTTATTTTTGTTTTCTTGGCTTAAATTAGCCCTGAAATGCTTACGCTTTGCAAACATTGCTGATATCAAGTAAACCGTGACCACAGTGCTTCGAGCGATTCCACAAGAAACACAATCGATGTCAGAAGTGTATTCTAACCAATGGCAATTACTTTGAAGACCAGTAAAGGTATTTTGTTAGTAACTCCTGTTTCCTATATTTGAGACACACTTTTGAGAACACACCTTGTACTACCATGTTAAATGCATTGAATAATATCTGTATTTCCAGTCATGTATTTTGGAATGTTACTTTAGGTTTTTAAGGCTACCAAGGATCTGTGTATCCGCTCATTGAGTAGGAGCATGATCTGTGAAAATTAGGATAGGGGAAAGCACGAGCGAAAAATTGTTCTCACGATTACTTATTATCGCAGTTAATTTCAAAGATATTAATCTGTTATTAAGTATGATTACTTGTAAAGGAAAGTATGAGACTTTCTAACCATCTGATCGATCTAATAAAGGAGATAGGGCTTATTCTTGTAAAATCCCCTCACTAGGTAAGGACCCTTATTGGCATTCTAATTTAGGACCACTGAGCCAGTTTATTGTGGTGTTTCATGGCATATGTCACGTTGCATTCAACTTGGGCGTTTATGTGTAAATGAGTATACATCTGTCCCTCTTCCTCTCTCTTTCACACACTATCACGTGTAGCCGAGGTCACTAAAACAGGAATTATAAGCGAAAGAGCCACAATTCGAATCTCAACACGACCGTCGTGTCCAGCTTCTATCGTTTTTTACACTTTCTTCCAGTTAGAGATGCCTCTAACTGGCCTGGAATATTTACTTACGAAATTGGTTTTTCCAGTATAGAATCTTACCACTAAGAGAATGTACAAGTATCTTAAAAGGTTTACGCCAAATAAAGGTTTTGAGATGTTTGCCCTTTTCCAGGTCGTTATTCTTTATTAATGGTGTGAGTTTTATAATAAATGATAATTTTTTCACTGTCTCATACTATCCATTGCCTGTGTTATGTATTACTCGACATGGGGTTGAGGCGTATTGACCTTCAGGTGAACAGCGCTGCGGTCGTCTCTTACCAGGTCTTATCTGGTCAATTAGAAGAATGAAATATTAGTAAGTTGATGTACAGTAAGCTACGAAACACAAATAAAACGATTGGAAGCTGCATGTGTCTATATGATATGTTTTCTCGCGTCTGCCGATGTATGACACATTGCTGTCCAGAAGACATTAGATCTGAACAGACTATACATACACTGGACTCGCCGTGTATGTGCGATAAGCTGAGGTAAACATCTCTGTGTTGCGAATTTTTTCCGATACGCCTTCTCGCTTTGCCGTATAGTATATACTTATATGTCACCACATACATATACACACAATTCCACAATATATTCTTGCAAACCCATTTAACCTTATTAGAGATCATGTTAATTAGATAATACACATTTTATTGCTTGTGTAAGAGGCGATTTGAACTCAAATGAAACTGAGTCGAACTTTTGGGCGGGATTCAATGCTTTCTTTACTTACAAAGAAGAAAAAAAATGAATTTAAGAAAAGGTAAACAATAAAAGACAAGTTAGAAAGAGGTTAAAATGATAGTAATCAAAATTGGGACATTATTTTTTAAAATATTTCATACTTAACAATTACTGTACAGTTTTTCATGGAAAAGTTTATCTTTCTTCGACAGAGGAGAAAAATAATTCAATGCACATTATTTTATCGATACACAGGAGACCAAAATAGAATGTAGCTGGCCCCGTAGCGTCAGTCAGTAGAGCACCTGCCTGCCGTGCTAGGAGTCCCGGATTCGCTTCCCGGCAGTGCGGGTGGGGATTTTTCTCCGACCAAGAAAATTCCTCATCTTTCCCAAAGTCTGAAGTATAAATAAAAGTGCGAATGTGTGCGTGATCTAATGATTAAAACCCAACGAATACGAGTTAACACCTTCGATGTGTTCTAAAAGAGAACGGCCACCGATATGGCCATAGCAGCTAAAGGCGGGGTATAAATAGAACAATCAAAAATAGAATGAGATGACTGTTAAGAAGTTAAGCGAGTCAGCATTACTGTAGTTGTGATATTACATACAAAGCAGAAAAAATAAAATAAAGTAGTAAAGGTGACAATTTGTTTAGAAGTGTAAGTCCTAAAACAAGATTTTTCGTTTCTTTTTTCTTTTTCTTTTTCTTTTCTTTTTCTTCTTCTTCTTCTTCTTTTTTTTTTTTTTTTTTTTTTTTGCAATTTACGACCTCCAACGTTACGTCATATCGGAAAATGACTGAAATGGGTGAAATGATGCTCAAATGAGTCCGGGATCCATGGAGCTTAGAGTTACCCGACATTCGTCTATCAGGATAAGGGAAAACCACATAAAACATTATCCAGGTAACTCAACCTGACCGAGATTCGAACTCGGAACCCCTTGAACGCTACCATCTACGCTACTGAGGTGGCTGCGGAGTTAATTTGTACAGAAACCAATATTTAAGAATTTAATAAAACAAAAGAATTCATTTCTATAGAACTAACATGGCTTCTATATCTTATCTTAATCTATGGTTTTCCAAAAGTACGCTTCTTTCTATACTTTATGATTTCCTAGATATCGGAAATTCGATTAGAATGAACATCTACCGAAGCTTATTTATAGAAAATTTGGTATACACATTCACATTCGAGTATCCCAAACATGCCCGCCTCGGTAGCGTAGATGGTAGCGAGTCTGCCTCACGTTCAAGAGGTCCCGAGTTCGAATCTCGTCAGGGTGAGTTATCTGGATAAGGTTTTTCCGGGGTTTTCCTTATCCTGAAAGACGAATATCGAGTAACTCTAAGCTCTGTGGACCCTGGATTCATTTGAGCATCATTTCACCCATTCATTCATCGTCCGATATGACTTAACGTTGGAGGATGTAAATTACAAAACAAAACAAAATCTCAGACGTAACGAAAGAGCCATTTTAATTAAATAGCAATATTTTTCCCCTGTAAAACGGATTGAGTGCGAACATGTTCTGAAGATCTTTAAGTAAAGTATGTTTCAGAAATGTACTGCATTTGCATAACAGGGTTTCGAATGCACTCCCTTCCGACAGGTATTGAAAGACAAGTCGTCGACTACTAAAGCTCGCGAATGCACAATGAAATGCGGCAGTAAATATTTCTTATCTTGTGGCTCACTTTTCTCTATGCTGTGCTGATTACATTAGATTCGACTGGATTTTTTCGGAAGGTATTCGGCACCTTGACCAAGTCTGGATTTTTGCACTTATGCCTCAAGTGGGGCACCCCCGGGAGGAAGGATGAGGCGAGAGGAGTCACTATAGTACAGAGGGCGAGGTCCCTACACTTTCCCAGATAGAAACCCCCCAGCGGTGGGTTTAAGACAATCGTTATCCCACCTGCCGAGGCTCCGAAACCATCACAAGGCCGGTTTGGAGACTCGGGGCCACCTCCCCAGAGCAGAGTACTAAAATGCTGTGTTGGACTGATGCTGTAATATGAGATTAACGTGCATCTTAAAGGACACTCCCTTTTTAGCAGAGAGCATAGTGTCTGAACAGAGAATAGTATCATTTGAGTTTGGCGACGTAAACTGATTCTGTTGCTATGATAGGTACACTGACTTTCTAAACTTAATTGTTATGTATTAATCTTGAATTGTGCTCCTCCTACATACAAAAGGTGCTTTACAAGAAGGAGAATTTAATTCCTCTTATCGTGTTTTCATTACATCGCCAAGCAATTACAAGTGAAATGACCGTTAAAACGTCTTAAGCTTAGTCTCTCCATAATTATTAACATATTTATCTTCTATATCTGATATTATTCGTGATTTAACAAATGATTCATTCTGTATATCTGTCATCTTAACCAATTTGGTCACTAAAACCTGACTCATCGGTCAATGGCTCGCATCTATGTTACTGATAATGACATGTCCAAATTGTGTTGCAGATCACGATCTGCTTGTTCAGCAAAATTAGAACTTACACCATTAGATCAGCAGTCTTTGCTATTCGCCGCTCCAATTACTTTCTAATGTGCTAGGAACATTTAATTAAAATTGAAGCATGGATCAGAGAACCAGCCAAGAGATCAAAATGTAATTAAGTGTTCAGTAGTGCCTAACACGTATACTGCACATACCATTTCCTTTTATTTCCAAAGATCTCCTCTTAAAGTCTCGGATATCGTCCACCCACGGTCGTTATCTTACAATAAGTATGATTACAATAAATGCTATTTTATCTGTAACTACTTTGGCTCATTACTGAATCGAAATTGCATCAATACGCAGTGACTGATAAATCATCCACCTCAAGTGCAGTATCAAACAAGAACCAGAATGGAATAGAGGAGCAGGAGTTACTGATAAAATTATAGGTCACGCCAACGCCCCTTGTATCATTGTTTAGGATTCTGTAATATATATATATATATATATATATATATATATATATATATATATATATATATTTGTAATTTACATCCTCCAACGTTAAGTCATATTGGACGATGAATGGAACGGGTGAAATGACGCTCAAAATAGCCCAGGGTCCATAGAGCTTAGAGATACCCGACATTCGTCTTTCAGGATAATGGAAAACCCCGGAAAAAACCTTATCCAGGTCACTCACCCTGACCGAGATTCAAACTGGGGCCTCTTGAACGTGAGGCAGACATGCTACCACCACGCTACCGAGGCGGGCAGCCATGTATAGGCTAAGGTTTTGAATATATAGAGTGTATCCAGTCGCTGTTGCCCATTGAGCTCCTATGGACAACGTGTCGTTCTGAACCACGAATATCCGTGGTTCAAATCCCGGCCATTAATACGTATTTTTCATTAGACTCTATTCTGTACTACATTTTATTTTTCATGATCATTATTATTAATTAATTAATCTCATTCCTGGTTTTGAATTTTTCTCGATAAATTTTCAATCTCTCATGACAAAAATCCTTAAAAATATTGAATGTTGCTTTTAACGTTACTTATCGCACAAACGCGCAATTCATTTGCTTCTTCTTCCACTTAAGAAATAATCCGTAAAGCCATCTAACGTAAGAATTAAGAAGATAGTCGATCAATTGAGAGCAAAACACCTAGAAGCCACATGTAGAAATCCACATAGCTACATTTTCAATTGTTTGTAGCTGCTTAGTGAAGCCTTGACTTTTATTTTTTGGTTAGGGTAGACAAATCGCGTTACTCTTCCCGCTATGTATCGGACCCGGATCGAGATAATCATAGATTTACGCTCTGTTAAGACTTAAGCTAATTGGGTATCTTTGGGTGAATGGATGTCCATGCCATGTAATGAATGAATCTATTTCATGTGGACAGAACAAGTTGTGTGTCTCTTGTTTTCTGTAACGGGTATCAGATAGCGTCGCTGCCAGTAGGGCTGTATTTAGAAATGAAAGGAACAAAAGTATTAAGGCTATAATGCGAAAACATCCTTAGAAAGTAAACAGAAAAATAATAACCGATTAATTCACATGACATTCATTACGTATTCTTTTATAAAATATTTATACAAAAGGTTTTTTATTCCACCTCATTCATGTTAATTAATGTAACGTTATCATAAATGGCTGTATTACACATTTAATTGGAGATGTATCAGGGATACGAGAGGTTGCATGTTTTTAAAAGCGGCCCCTCTATGTTTGCTTTGAAATCCCACTCTTTTCATGATCACAAAGGAATGGTGACTTAGCACTTCAAAGGAATATTAAGTATTTAAACATTTAAACCGTTAACAACAATACTTAGAAAAGCTATTGACAGAAAAATATATCAAACTCCGCGCTTTAATGAAATGTGTGTAGTGTTTAACGGCCGCTTTTACCACATACGGCACCGCAGGCGGTGACACTGATGATAGATGAGATGAAGATGGAGCACCGGTGGAATGAGATGGTGGGGGAAACCGGAGGTCCCGGAGAAAACCCGCCCCAGCGCTGTGTTGTCCACCACAAATCTCACTGTACGGTCGCCTGGGATCGAATCCGGACCGCCTTGGTGAGAGCCAAGCGGTATAAGCACTAAGCCACGGCGCGGCCACACTTTAATGAGATCTTCATGTTTTCTTTACGTCTATAAACTTAATGTTTACCAGCAATACATTTATTCAAAGCCCATTCAGAGTTAAGAATTTTAAAAATTAATTTTAAGAATTAATTAATTAATTTTAAGAATAAAATTTATATGATGCATAATATATACCTCGACCAATATGTAAATAAATACAAATAAAGAATATTGAAGCCCCATTAGCATTTAAAGTTCGTAAGAGTCAACCATAACTGCTATTCTTTAATTTTTGATGTAGAATTGCATTAATTTTACCTATAACTACTACCCCAATCAGATTAAACATAACGAACATATTGCAAAAAAAAAAAAGTCCATAGAGATCTGTTTCCAGATTTTTTTTAAATACAGGAAATCTCAAAAATGTGTTTTGGATGATAACTTATCACCCTATCTTTGTCTTGACTACAACACTTCCTCTAATTATTTTTAGATGCGTGGTAGAAACATATAAAGAAATAAACTTTACTTTTGTGGACAGCTATACTGTCAGCTCCTCCCTTGACCCAAATGTTGGATAAAGACGATGTTTTGATAAATGCTTAATCCTCTTCAATACACAGTGCAGATTTTTCTCTTGGTCATATAAAGTTCATGACTGGTTTCAATTAAGGTAAGATTAACAGACCGACCTTAAACCCATTATCTCAGGAAGTGCTTAATATATACTACATAACATTTTTACAGTGAGATACATGCCTTCTAAGATCGTTGATTCAATTAGCATATTTATTAGGAAAAATAGCGCAACTGAGAAAAATGTTTATCTTTTGATTAATATTAATATATTTTAGCAGAAATTACTGTTTTTCTTAATATAAGCAACCACCTTACTAAACAAGAAAGATAAATGCCCAGCATTTTTTATGATTCTAAAATGGATTTTAAATGCCTTCGATAGATTCTAACAAAAGAGCCTTTTTTCCAGACATACACACCTACATAAACACACATACACACACACACACACACACACACACACACACACACACACACACACACACACACACACACACACACACACACACACACACAAACTTTCACGGTAAAAATGGAGAAAAACTCATTTATATTTTCAAAGAAATTACATTGCTTCAGAACACTGAAACTGTCATATCAAACTGGAGAGTAAAAGATGCCCTCAACTATGGGCTATACTTTACTTCTCTGCCCCAGTGTGTATATGAGTATGAATTTCTGTATTTATGTTTCTGCATCGGGGCAGAGGGGCAGAGGGAGTTCTTGCGGAGTTGTGGCTGCAAAACGGCAGATCCGGATCCAGTACGCTTTTAAAAATCTACTTATAATATAAGGAGTGTGACTAAAAGTTTATACATAACGTCATTAAACACGATACTTAAATTTGTTAAACTGCACAGTACAAAACTCTGATTTTCAGAATTTCGTCTTACAAACTTCACATGTACTTAAAAGTACAAGAATATAGAAATTGTCTGTCTCTCAATTTTTAATTACTCAGAGAAATCAAGAAAAACCTAATGTTTTTTTTCTTCCGCAAAATGCATAGTTTTGAATTGTCTACAGCGGAAATAGTATGGTTTGTTTCTATTCCAATATGATGATGAACCTTAGTGTCAAAATACCTTTGCAGAGATTTCATCGACCTGAAATAACTTTGTTATTCCCAGCAGTAAATCATGTCTTCACTCTTTTTGTTCTTTGACATTACAAGTTCAGTTCTAATGGATTCATTTTCGTATTTCACCAAGGCCTCGAGGTAAATCTCATTACTGCAGCTCATGCACATGTTGTAACATTAAATCAAATATATTTCCTCTCATTCTCTTATTGCACTTGTGTGCAATAAATAAAATTGCTTGCAAAGCCTTTAGGCTACGGCAAACACAGTCACATACAAATATGGTATACGGGAGGAGCCAGTATTTGAAACATCGATATAAAAAGAGTTCTCTGAACACTGACAACCACTATCCTTCACTTCAAAGGTTGGCTCTGGGGTTTGGGGTGGGGGGGACTAGCTGAAACAGATAGTCAATGTTAATTCAACAAACTTTGTGTCTAATTAATTTTATTACAGATAAACGTTTGTAGTAATGACTTTATTATGCATTCGCTTCTAGGTACAATGGAAACAAGAGAATATATAAAGTATAAGTGATAGAACAATCCTTTTAAGAGATGGTCGCTGCCTGGTGGCTTTAAAAGTTTTTCTCTTTGTATAAACAGGAGAAATAAAGAAGAGGAAAATGTGAATTAGGACTTTTCATTTGAGGAACGTTTTGGTAAATTCAAACTAATAACAATAAATATATCAGTAATTGATAATTCTTTAAAAAAGTGTATTTAATATATACATATGCTTTGGATACTTACAGTCTCTGAGCGGTATAACTTAACGCTTTCTTCAAAATTCATACAGGTTGAAGAGGACTTCAGAGATGTTTTTCAGAATTGATATATTCAACTTACCAAAAATCTAAAAAAAATGATCTTTTATTAAAACTGTTGGAGCATTTCAGGAAAAAGAAATCAAAATTTTGGAAAACTGTTCCACCTAAAGCCTAATATGGAGTGGGGAATTTTCTCGCAAGTCTTGATATTGCTACTTTGGAATATGCAGAACTTACGAAGCAAGTTTGCTTTTCAACCGAACCATATTCTCTTAATTACGCAGCTATGAAAGTTATTTATGGGATTCAGGGGATCTCAAAATGCGTATTTTAAGTGTAATCTCGATATTGGGCAAAAAGTAAAGTGGTATGGATTTTACGAATACTGTTTATCAAAATATTTTGAGAAAAATAAGAAATATGAAACTCGCAGATGCATTTGAATGCACATACTACTTGAAATACCAGTTAATTTCAAGTAGAGTATATAGAGAGTTGTTTTTATCGGTTTAAAATATTTTACATATTGAAACATAGGTATCAAGGTCAGTAAAACCCTATAAAATCACGCCTTAGTAGCGTATTTTTCAAGTTTTAATGTATATTCGGCACTTTTGTTTATAAATGAAATTCCTACTGCCTTTAAGGCACACACCGTTCCCCATGCATCCTTCAGTCTGAGCTGCATCTCGTCGTCATGTTTTCCAACGGGTGCATGCAGGGTTGAAATTGCATTCTTTTAACATGAATATTGGTTTAATTTTTCTTACCAACATCTGTATTTTCATTGTACAACTCGTGTTGCGTATACATATACAAGTTGATAGAATTGCTCCTTCTTAGTAAACGCAAAAAAAAAAAAAAAAAAAAAACTGGAAAAGACTATATTTATTTAGATCACTAAACACAACAAAAATTCAAAGGAAGTTGTTTGTATAATGGGGTGGATACACACCAGGGAAGGACTTCTCAACTTCAAAGTAACGTAAGTTGTTACTTTTTAACACATGGAGGTAGAAAACTATCCTAAACACCATGTCACAAAATGTAATGAGTTAAATTCACGTAATTTTCTCTACCTATTATTCTCTACCTATTATTTTTTCTACATAATTATTGCAATAGCTTATTTTCCTTTCCACAGCATACTGAAGGGCGTAAACTTTTGCGTTTCAATACACATTTCGTTTTAGGTATAAGGGGTACAAAAGGAATAACTTAGTCAAATGTTTAAAAAGTAAGCCATCTTGACTATGAAAGTCTACAATCTTAATACATTACCAGAAACAAAGGAATGCTGACCTTATCACCAAAGAAATTTACTTGCGGTAAACTATTAGAGAAAAGTAAGTAGAAGACATCGCAAATTAAGAAAGACTCGAACCTGCTTATAACACTACGCATAAGACACCAGTACTAATAAGTATTGTGACTTTGTGGGTTCGTGAAATGAAAAGTCCAATTGCACCACTCAAAAATGTTCTTTATTTCCACCGACTTATAGTTGAACACTTGCCAATTACACAGAATTACGTAATGCACACAATTACGATTCACCAGTTCGTCCGTTAAAGTTCCACTTACACTCGCGATTACGTAAACTCCTCCTACGCCCGTACGCAGTCCGTCCGCTCACTGGGCGCTCCTCACAGCTGTCCGCCAAGAACTGGCTGACTCAATTCACTCACTGCAGCCGTTTTTATAGGGATATCACTGTTTTCTAGAAGTCTCTGGTTACCGTGAATCACCGCGAAGATTCCAGAGGACAGGGGAAGGGGAAAGAGGCGGCCAGCGACAAGTGACACTTCCCTAATCATCCCCTCAGTTAGTGACTGAGATGAGTGGGTGTGGCGCGTATGCCCCTGGTCCCTTCTCAGCTGTCGTTGGTCTGCCTTTCCAATAGTTGGGTGACAGTATTTATTAACTAACCGTCAGATAAGAAAAGTTTGCCTTCTTTTGAGTTCATGCCGAAATGTACGTTGATTAGAAGGATATGCTAAATATCTGTACATGCAGACAACATTGGCAACAAAATCAGTGAATTGATGTTTTGTCATTAATAACTGATAAAATTGTTTTTCTCAATGGTTGTAGTTTGTATATCTTCCATTGGCGTCCTATGGGGTGCGGAATCTTATCCACTTCGCTTCTGTTTCGTTGTAAATGATTAAGGTTTGTGTACTTTCTACTGAAAACTATAGTTTTTGTGTCATTACCTAACTATGAGTTTAAAATGAAGGCACATATGTTTGAACAATGACATACTGCATTCATCTAAACAAATACCCTGCTATTACAACCGATGATTGTTTCACTGCCAAAGAGCCTTTATAGCCTATTCAGCAATTACCAAATGTTAAAAACAATCTCAGGCAGGTTACGTGAGATGCCTGTCGATTTTTCACCTCATTTTGTTGAATATCAATGAATTTATCATCCGTTTCAGCCAAAGCGGTCCGAAATTACAATTAAAAATGATAAACAGAAGAATTAAGCATAAAAATGTTATGTGCTCCACTCATAGACTTTCTCACCTCAGTTTTCTTGTAAGCGTAACTATTTCCTGTTCATCGTATTTCTGCATATTCCTTTGTATATACAAGAGAAGTCCCTTTGCGATGGTTCTGAACTTTCCTCCTCTTTAAATAACCAAGGAAAGCAATAAATTTTTATTTGACACTTGGGTAGGCATTATAAAATTCAAACTAATATCAAGTGATATCTCCATTTTCCGCTCAAAAATTTACAACTGTGTGATTTAAGAAAACTGCCACTTTTCCTGTGGTAACATTTTATCTATATTTTACGCTTTTACCGGTTATGCAAATGAAATTGATAATAAAAAGGACTTTGGAAACGATTTCCAGACAATTTAATATATTATAAACTATTTTAAACATAGGGTATTTTGGAAATTAATTGTTCTTTCATACTGGCCGTGTGTAGGCTAAAGTATGGAAAGGTAGTCAGACAAAAATTCAATGCCATAGCCGGGATTTAAACCACGGATCTTTTCCAGCCGCTCTAACCATTGAGCTACTATGTTATTAATTGACCTAATAGTGGTTAACTATAAAGCCCGGGCCTTAAAGTACTTCCCACGTTGGCCATAGTAGCTTTATGGTTAGAGTGGCTGGACGGAGACCAGAAGATCCGTGGTTCAAATCTCGGCTGTGGCGTTGAATTTTTCAGTCTAACTTTCCATAGGGTAGTTTGATTAAAATAATTAGAGCTGCTTCTGAGAATTTCCTTGAAAATCTTGAAGAGCCTGAATTTAAATACTGTTTGGGTTTAACTGATCTGACATTTTTTTCCTTCTTTACTTTGCTTTACACTCAGAGAACTTTTAAAATTCGTTTTGACGGGGGATTCAGAGAGTCTCAAAAACAAATATTTCTGGAAAAAATTTATATAGCAATTTCTGAGTAGAATACAATATTTCCCGTAGGGAAAGTAAAGACCTCTGTATTATATACAACAAAGAATGGGATAAGGTAAATTCCTTCGCTGTGTGCGTGAATTAATGTGATAATTGGCGTACATTCTTTCTACAACGATAATAATTTTACAACTGAAGACAATTTCAAACACAACTTATATTAAAGAAGCAACTTAGAGTGTTTTTCTTTTCGTGACAAAAACTATCATTTTACCTATTAAGTTCCTTTATCAATTATGAATTCAATATTTTGAAACTTAATGCTACTTTCTTATTACCTTTAGTTAAAAGTAGGAAAAATAATCACAAATTCATTTATCACGTTATGAATTATTTAAAATGCTGTAGTCTATTTCGTGATAAAGAACCATAAATTATGATGATACTCTGTAAACATGTTTGCGTGATGAGCGGAAGCCCTTCTTGATTGTTTTATTCCGACGTAGAAAATAATATATTTGAATTGAATTAACAAGTTCTTTGACCAAGAAGACATGGGAGAGAAGGATTTTGGAGGAGAGGTCGTGGAGGATATCCAGTTCGTTCACCTGTTACGAGTCCCAAGAATGGTAAGGACCAGTTCGTGTGACGAGCCCAACGGCAACATGAGTGTACTACAGAACGTACCATCCGAAGGTGGAAACGGGAAGTTCTTCACCACAAAACATTGTGAAACTCTTGGCTACAGTTTCGCCACTCCGCCTATTCTTCTAAAGAGTTCAGCCCCCGTGGTTCTCACGGATAGTCAAACATCAACGCCCTTGAGGCTTAAGATTAGGTTTCTCGAACCTCGTTGAATCAAACTGCCTAGATCAATTTATATTTGAGGGTTTTCTTCCCTCCTTAACAAGGAAATATAACACCTTTACTGCTTCAATTAATTACAAACAGTTGATTACGTAAAAGAGGGGTTTCTGATTTCTGTTCTGATTTCTGCTGCACCAAGATAATTTTGTGAACTTGATACTACAATGCTGTCTAGTCAAATATACTTTTAAGCGCTGCAAATTATTTACCTAAGTTTATCCAAAAATATGGATGAAGAATTACTTTTGTTTAAATGTGGAACAAGAATAAAGGGGAGAGAGACTTGGATATATAAAATTCAAAAGATTTTGCAGGAAATAGGTATGGGTTCATTATGGTTAGGTAGTGGAAGAATAGAAAAGGGATTCGGGAAAGAAGTAAAAACAAGAATTTAAGATATTGAGAAACAAGAATTACGGGCTAATCTTAATAAAAAAGATCTCTTGAAAAATGAATGGGGCAGGGAAAATATATTGACATCTGTGATAAAGTAGGAAGAGATGGTGTGTAGTGTTTAACGCCCGCTTTTACTACATACGGCACCGCAGGCGATGACACTGATGATACATGAGATGAAGATGGAGCACCGGTGGAATGAGATGGCGGGGGAAACCGGAGATCCCGGAGAAAACCCGCCCCAGTGCCGTGTTGTCCACCACAAATCTCACTTTGCGGTCGCCTGGGATCGAACCCGGGCCGCCTTGGTGAGAGCCAAGCGGTCTAACCACTGAGCCACGGCGCGGCCCAGGAAGAGATGGGTTGGCATGGTTTGGAACAGCAGTAATATACTTAAGGGTATAAGAAATGGATATATTACGGGAAGATGTCCAATGTGCGAAAAAGAAGATAGTATTATATTTTTGATTGTCAAAAAACAAAATATTGGAAAGACAAATTTCTTTGGCATAAGTGGGGAAATATATCAAATGAAATAAGAGGCAAAAGAATTTTGAATCTAAGATCAGAAGAAAAATAAAACTGGAAAAATTTAATGGCAAGGCAAACCAAAAACGGCTTTGAAACAGGGAAAACTAATGAGAACAACTGGGAAAAATACAAGAAGGTATAAAGGGAAACAAAAATATAGATCCCAAGTTTTAAAATGCTCTATTATATACACAACCTGGGTCCATTATAATGGGGCATGGGAATGTGCAACTCCAAAATGAAGAGTATGTAAGATATTGTATTTATGATATATTAATTATGTTAGATATGTATAAAGTTGTATATGCTAGATTTTGTAAGAAAAGTGAATCGTTCACATTTTATGTGTAACGTACCCAATATCGGACAAAAACCGGGACACGATGTCGGACAGATGTATTCGTAGCTTTCTTATCAATTATTTTATTTAGTTTGTTTCAGACAAATATGGGGAGGAATAGAGAGAACTGGGCGGCGGAAAACATGAAGTCAGCGATTGATGAAGTAATAACTGGGAGGGAAGCATTAGGGAAGCAATTGAGCAGTTCTGTGTGACTAAAAGCAAAGTAGGAGAGAGACTGAAGTTAGTTTCTGCAGCAAATGAAATAAAAGTGAAACCTGCCTTTGGTGCATATAAAAGCACTTTTTCGGAAGAGAAGTTGATGCATTGAACAACCAACTAAAAATATTAGATAGCCATCTTCTGCCACTGCAAAAAAAATGAATTTCAGAAATTGGCACCAAATTGTGCAGAATGGAGCTTTTAAGATAGCATTTTATTGTTGTGGCAACTAGTCCTTGAACCGCAACATTTTTAAGCAATGTCAAGCACAAACAAAGAGTGAGGAAAGCACTGATCTTTGAATATGAAAGAAAGCGATTGCAACATTTATGGTGCAAATTTCATGAAGGCTGGATTCAGTGCTGCATGTGCAAGGATTGGCCCCATGAAAACTGTGCCAAATCTTGAAGAGGATCCCCTTTATTATAAGTGGGACATTTGTCTTAAAGATTAATACAAAGAGGCATTGAAATAACAACAAGGTCTTATACTGTCGATATAGGGTTCCTCGTTTTCAAATTGGAGCGACTGTGAGATTTATAAATGTTTAAAATTCTTTCTTGTCAGTACCTACTGTGGATGACATATTTGGTACAATTAAGCACATGCAAAATATGTGTTCAAAAATAATTTTTAATATTCACTGTACCCATTTCCAAAGTCACTGTGGAACAGAAAGCTTAAGTGTCCAATATTGGGTACCCTTCCCATACAAACGCATCACACCAACGGCAGTCCGGAAACGGCCCAACCGGTTAGCCGGGATACCGGAAACCACCCTACCGAAGAAGGAAGTGTTTATCACAGGCGTATCAGTGTGCCATATAGCGCTAAGACATCCGCCGACACTTGTAACCTAAAAGAGACCACCAGAGGAGAGATGATGTGAAATGATAAATGGAGGGACAGGACATTCGGGGCTGTAATTAACCTACCCAGCATTCGACCCGGGAAACCCTCGAAAAAGCCCATGGATCAGGTAGGTTGGCCACGGGAATCAAACCAGGAGCTCCCGAATGCTGGTCACAGAGGAAACCACCTGAGCCATTCCACTCGGTATGTTTCAGGGTGAAGCTACATGGCGTCGAGCGATCCGGTCAGATGACACAGATGCTTGCTGAAAGGAAAAGGTATTCACCGTGGCCTTTAGAATGCTATCTGTTTGAAAGGATCGTCCATCAAACTCTCTGGACAGATGGAGTTATGCGATGGGTCTTCAAGCCTGGAACTATTAGGAGCTTCTGCACTCGTCTGCCTCCTTGAGTTCATCTCATTCTCCTGGAGGTGGTAGCCACAATTGATTTCAGTACGCGAATAGTCTCTTCTGAACACATAATGCTACATTCAATTAATTGTGCATTTCATTTACTGATCCGTTATTATCTTAGTACACTTAAATATGGATAAGAATGTAGTCAATTGATATAATCTCTGCATTTGAATTATTCTACATTATTTCCATTGCCTCTCTCTCTCTCTCTCTCTCTCTCTCTCTCTCTCTCTCTCTCTCTCTCTCTCTCTCTCTCTCTCTCTCTCTCTCTCTCTCTCTCTCTCTCTCTCTCTCTCTCTCTCTCTCTCTCTCTCTCTCTCTCTCTCTCTCTCTCTCTCTCTCTCTCTCTCTCTCTTTTCATCTACTACTTCAGAAAAGGTCACTGTAGATAGAGAGGAGGTTGCAAACTAGCTCAGCTTACTCGAGATATACCTGCTTCCCCCCTTTTTTTTTTTTTTTTTTTTTTTTGTAATTTACGTTCTCCATATCGTCATATCGGACGATGAATGGAATGGGTGAAATAGTACTCAAATGACTCCGGGGTCCTTAGAGCTTAGAGTTACGTGACATTCGTCTTTCAGGATAAGGGAAAACCCCGGAAAAACACTTATCCAGATAACTCACGCTGACCGAGATTCGAACTCGGGACCTCTTGAACGTGAGGCAGACACGCTACCACCACGTTACCTGCTTCCATATACTTTAGATATTCTAGATACAAGCACATGATGTTTAATGAAAATCTTTTTTTTTTCTTTTTTTTTTTGAGAAAATAATAAAGTAGCGAAAATTATTCCATGTAGCGAGTTGTTTGAGCTGGCGATTTTGTGGGAAGTCATCATTAGATCCGTAAATGATACCTATTTATTTGGTAATTACAGGTTTGTTTTATATTTATATAAGTTTGTCTACAGAAAGACAGAGAAGTTATATTTGTGTTTTGAGTTCAAGAAATCCGAAACCTCATTGCGTTGAAACCTGAATATCGAAGTTCAGATGGAAAGCAATTCTTCCTGTAGAAAAGAATACCTATATCAGTACCTGGTTTGAAATGAAACAAAGTCGTTCGCATAACCAACATAGCATAATAACAATGATGATCACTACAGCTTTTCCTAAGGCATTGGTAGCTTCAGAAGTCATAATAACTACTAGAAGAGAAGGGAGCATACGCTTTGTATATTTCATTTTATCTAAATTTCGTTACAGCGCGTTTTTAAAAACCACTATGGAGAAAATACGGAGCATAATTTAATTAGAACTTTAGCATGATATAAAAACAAGATTTTCAAATTGATGCTAATGGATTAAATACCAAAATGGATACTTCTTAGTTAAAATATATGTAGTATCACATCAAAGTATTACACCAGTGCTATCAGCAAAGTCAGAAAGTTTCTATATGAGAATCCACATGTGAAGTTACGTATTCTGTTTCTGGTAATATTTCAATTATAAATATGTTTAAGCACTTAAATCTGTGACATACACAAATTTCAGAATGTGCCCTTGCCATTTTGGAACTTAAACAGTAGAACTACTACTGCGCGCAGCGCCTGCGCTCTGACTTAAGTGTATAACAGCATGAAATTTTGCATCTGATGTAAATTAGAGCGACAGTTCTCCTCTCTCAGCTAGGTAGTAGTTGTACCGAGTATATCAATTGCGAATGACAACATTTAGTTCTGTCACGTACTGTTACTGATTTCAGTTCACATGCTTGACTTGATTTCATTCAATCAGGAGAGTTGCTGTTGTACTATTTATCGTTGATGCTGTCTCATAAATTGTAAGAGGCTGTTAGATATGGGCACAAGTAAGTCATACTCCATCATTGCTCACCTTATCTTTAAACGTTTCCTAAATTTACCCTTGGAATTCTCTGCAGTGAAAGCGAAACCTCATTTGTCTTCTCCTGCATCAGTTGTTGAAAACAATTGGATCTATAGTCATTTCGGTACTTCTCTTCATTTACTCAGTGCGCATTAGACACCACACCTGTATGTACCTAGCAACAATCACGTAGCAAACTTCTTACAAGCAGGTAACCGATAACCAAACTCCATGCGAGCGATTCTGCAAGTTCACTTTGATCCTTCTGTTCTACGACGAACGTTTTCGTTGCGATCAATTAAAAATTCGTAACAGCATATCATTTTATCGTTTTACATGGAATGATTCAGGTTAACCTTTGTTAAGGCATAGTTAAATTTCGAAGTTTTTTGCATGTTTACATCTGAAGGAGAGAGAGATAATACACCTTGTGAGTTATAGTTACCGTGAAGGTTCTGCTATCAGATTATTGTCTGTAAGGCAACTGTTTTCAAATTAAAGGAGGAAATCGGGCGTAGATGTCTGTTAAAGGAAAGACGTGCTTACTGCTCTCTTTAATACAACCTTTATCAAAATACAAATATTCATAGTTTCTTTCTGTGCTGATATTTTGGCTGCATACTCAGAATATAAAAATACCGTTCACACAAAATGTTAATGAGCTACGTGAAAATGATGAAGATATTAATTTGTGTAGTAATAATAATTCCTTTCTGATAAATGAAATGCTCCTACAAGCCTATGGCATATCATCTCCCCATCAAATATTTAATATTTACATAGTATAGAAATATAAATAAATTATATTACAAGTGTACCTTAATTTTAATTAGTTTAGGAGAAAAACGTTTTCGTTATTGAATTTTTCAAAATTTTCCATTTTACTATTGAAAAATAATGTTTAATTAGCGTAAAAGAACCTTGAAATCCTAGCTTAAACTCCCCTGAGTTTTAAAGTTTATCATCATCAACATTATTGTTATTAATTACTGTTGCTATTATTATTACATCAATTTCCTCTGAACCTTCCTTTTACTGCTTTAAAGGAAACTGGGGGGGGGGAACTTTGGGCATCAATATTATCCAGTATAATCCAGATGGATTAGTGTAGGCTGAATTAAAACATGGGGAGGCGGGGTTGCAAACAAAATTAACACTTAAAATGACTTTCGTTGTAATTGACCAGGTAGAACATCAGGAAAACTGCGTGAGGCATGAGAAAATCAAGGGAAAAAACGAGTTATGGAAAGAAATAGCAAGTGACGAAATTTTTGAGCCTATCATCATAAATTTGCAAGACTTGAACAATGAAGACAGTGACAGTGACGAACTGTCTCTTGATGTAAGTAGTATTCATAGCTATATAGATAAGCCACTGGCAGCTCCATTGGATTAGAGGAATTCCTAATGCATTAACTATAATTATATTATAGCATTTAAAACATGCATAATATGCAATATTAATGTTCTAAGTTTGATTTCAACTGCATTATTATAAAATGGCAAATCCAATTTGGGTCACTTACTTTATCCCGAAGGAGACTTGCATGCTCTAGCATAGTGTGTGTGTGTGTGTGTGTGTGTGCGTGTGTGTGAGAGAGAGAGAGAGAGAGAGAGAGAGAGAGAGAGAGAGAGAGAGAGAGAGAGAGAGAGAGAGAAAGAGGGGGGGGGAGATATGAAAAGTTGGACTAACGAGATGGCAACGCTGAGCACGGAAACGCAACTCATTCGCTGAGGACCAGAATTATTCCCACTTGAAAAGTAATAGATAATATTGCTGGTGTTCTATATTCTACTACACTTTTTCTACGAATAAACATTTCACATAAAAATATACTGAAGAATTACTCATTCAAATTAAGGCTTAATGTGAGACTTCAGCAATGATTGAGAGCAGTCCTTCTACACGTAAGTTAGCAGATCCACTTTAGAGATGCATCTTATTTATAAGATATTGAGAAGAGTTTCACACAAATGAAATAATGCACCAAATATCCTCTACTTCTATTGATCCTGGGATTCGCGTATCTTGTGTCGGTATAAAGGTAATTAAATCTTACAAAAAATGTGAGTATCGAAGCCAGTAGCATGAAAAACAATAAGAGTAGTTACGTCTATCATTACTCTACTGATACCTTTTTATTGAAGTAAACGATAGCTTTTGAACCTCTGTATACAATGGATAAGTAATGTTGCCTTAGAAGAAAGAAAAAAAGATAGTCTCCGTAGCAAATTTTTTGTTGTCTTTTACATTGTATTACATTCTCTAGTAGGTAGACAAGTATTTCCTTCCAACGAGGTTTAATTGCGTTTTGAGTTATTCTGGATTATAAAAAAAAACAGAATTTTTAGAAAGAGATCGCTGTGTGAACAGTATAACTCAAAAGCAAAAAGTCGATTAAATACCAAGTTTGGTATTTTGGTATGCATTTTGTCAGGATAAGACACGAAGATTTTCAAAAAAAAATCCCTAACCCTGACTACAATTTACAGAAACACTTTTCGAAAATATTCTCATTCTCAGAAATGGTTGTAACAATGGTTTTTGATTAAAATACGAAATATTAACGATATTTTCAGGACAGATGAAATTATGTCTTGAATTTTCTGAAAATGTGCTCAAAAGTCTTCTTCGGTATGAATGATTTTTGCATAATGTCTACCCGTAAAAGATTTTTATAAAATCTCTTTTAATTTATTTTCTTATTTTCTTAGCATTATTTTTTTTCTGGAGTAGACCATTTCGGAGGTAAAGATAATCTTAAATGTTTATCTCCATTGAGATGAGAGGAATAAGCGTCTGTAAAACTAGGCTCTATAATGATGATGATGATGATGATGATGATGATGATGATGATGATGATGATGATGATGATGATGATGATGATGATGATGATGATGATGATGATGATGATGATGATGATGATGATGATGATGATGATGATGATGATGATGATGATGATGATGATGATGATGATGATGATGATGATGATGATGATGATGATGATGATGATGATGATGATGATGATGATGATGATGATGATGATGATGATGATGATGATGATGATGATGATGATGATGATGATGATGATGATGATGATGATGATGATGATGATGATGATGATGATGATGATGATGATGATGATGATGATGATGATGATGATGATGATGATGATGATGATGATGATGATGATGATGATGATGATGATGATGATGATGATGATGATGATGATAATAATAATAATAATAATAATAATAATAATAATAATAATAATAATAATAATAATAATAATAATCAACGTTATGTCAGTACAATAAATCAGTCTTTTATGAGCAGCAGAATATTCTGGAAATACTATGTTACACGGCACCACTTTCCAAAGTGTTAGATTAAGCGGTAGATTCTTGTATATAACTTTATCTCTATAAAGAAACTTTAAAGTAGGAAATTTAATTGCTTACTTTTAAATTTGAGTGGTAAATATCTATAATATACAATTAATTTCCGTTTTTAATTACGCTGTTAAGAGACACATACAAATACAAGCGGTTTTCCTAGATTCGAGAAAGAGTCTTTCTTGTCGTGAAGTCTTGGTGGAATATGTATAATACAATGTTTCCTCTGTAGTCTCATTCTTACTGTAGGTAAGTAGTAGAGGTAGTACAAATTAAGTGGAGAATGTAAGCTCTTTGTACCCACAATAATAGAAAAGCATGTGTATGAATATTGGAAAATGGCAAATCCTGTAACGGTACTTGCAAAAATGTAATATGCTTATTAGTGGCACTCTTCAAATACTTTTGAACGTACAAATTAGAATGCAAGATGAAAGGTGTAGACACCACTAGCAGTAATAGTCCATGAAACAAATTACAGTAATCACGATTATATCGTGTTTTGCACTGCCAATGCAGGTTTACAAATGCACCGAAGAAATTGCATAACGCAAAGTTTTATGCAGGTATGTTTCATTGCTGAAGTTCTTCTATGCAGAAGAAACTCTTATATGTTAATTCAGGACAAGAAAATTAATGGCTTTTGTGTTATTCTTTTTTAAACAAACACATATGATTAAATTTCTGGCTAGAGCTGCAAAGCGATGAAAGGAAATAACGAGCTTTTCCCATAGAAAGCATTCTTCTTATTGCTCTTCTTTTATTTTGACGCCTCCTTTGCGCAATTATAATTCGATAGTTCCGAACTTTTTATATTTCATTTTCTTATGCATTTCAGAAGTTAGACATGATTGTCTGTTCTGAATTCAAGTGTATTTGATCATTTTCTTGATCTTCCCGGATATCTTCTTCTTTTAGGTCTGCAGCATAATATTTTTCTTGCGAACCTCTCAGATGAAATTCTATCATCATTCTGTCTCTATTCATTTGTGTAATTTGTAACTTTTTGTTCTAGAGAAATTCTCATAATTCCTTTCTGTTGTTTCTTTTTCGTGTTAGACTTTATCTCAATAGCAATTCTATGCATATCATTTCAGCAGCCTGTATCTTATTTTTGTAAGTTACAGTTAATATCGACTACTTTTGATGCATGTAAGAAGGAATTTAATATATCAAACAAGATTGTTTTCTGGCTTTAATGTTATTTTTTCCGTTGAAGTTATTTTTAAAGTCATTTCTATTTTTACAGGTTACGTATGTTTTTGAATATTTAAAACTCATTACTTGTATCAAGATACTTAGTGTCATGTACCATAATGTTGTTTATAACAGTATTTAACCTTGAAAAACCATTTCAACGTTGGTTGCATAATACCAAAGTATAAGATATGCGAGTAAGAATTCGTGAGTTATTAAATAAATAAGAAGAGAAGAGGATTATTGAAACTTGTCACCTATCCTCTAATTCCTAGCATCGTATCTCACAGTATTCCACTAACAAAGAAAGAAATTGCTTTGGAAAAACTGTATGTCTTCTAAAATATGCACATATATAGCAGAGGTGCTGAAAATTGCAAACATTTTCTATCGGAAACCTTCTGTGTCTCTTTCAAGCATGGCAAACTCACTCGAGTATTATGTATTTTCTACAGAGTTCCCTCAATTTTTATTGTATCTCTCAGATGAGAGGCTATGAAAGTAACAGCAAATAATAGATTATGTTTTTGAAAGAGGCAATATTAAAGAATAAAGATATAACATTAAAAACAAACTTTCATATTTCTGTCATATTTATCTTTTTAGGGCAGAAAAATGCTAAGAATGTATATGCACCATCAAGATGTTGTTGCATGAAGCTTCGTGCAAAATATTTCTTTGAGGGAATAAAAGTCGATGATCTTGTCCAGAACTGCTATTTTTTAACAACAGATATATAGCATACATATGAAACCAAAGTTGAATAGGCTATATAGCTAATACATCCAAGGGGAACGAGAAGGCTAAAGACCGCGGGCAAAAATGCCACAGAGACGCACAGAATCGTGCCAGACTGCAGGACCAGTACCACTGCTAAAGCTCCCTAGAGACGGCCGACCAAGCAGCCCTCTACTTATTGTACTCTAGTACTCTTTCCGGATTGATACGTTACGAATCCTGAAACATAAGAAGAAAGGACCAGATTAGATGACCGACGGGAATCGAACAACAGACCTCCCAAATTTGACCGAACAGCCATGTCGCTCAGTAGTAGAAGTTGAATAAAAAATTCTATCCATTTCTTCAACTTGGGCTACTATCATAGCAGCAAATATTGCACCAATATTAACCTGCATTAATAAGTACTTTTTAATCTCTATTGGTTAACGTAGATATTTGTTGGGTAATATGTTGGAAGCACCTCAAAGATAATTTATTCTAGATATTTTATAATTCTAGGTAGTTTTCAGTCTGATATGTGGTTGGAACATTGTTGCGACGATTTGCAACAAGTAGTGTAGAAGTACGAAATAAAATAATCTCATAGATAAATGTTATAAACTAAAGTACTTGTAACATGATTAAACATTACAAGTAGTTCATTAAAAATGTTTATCTGATTGTTCTAACTGCCAATTAAAATGTAAATTTAGGATACAAAATTCTGTTCATAAGTTGTAGTTTTATTTTTATTACTAGAAAGTAAGAAAGTGTGGACATAAATTAAAAGTTTACAATAGGATGTTAATAAACCGTGTGATCATTTTCTACTTGCATGATTACTTCAGCCTTTCTACTTATGCTGATAACGTCTCCGATAGTTGAGAAGATTGGAACTGAATTATTATGTACCATGCTTCCCTGCACATTGTTCTATGCATGCTAATTTGGTTTGAACACAGGGAAAGCTGTAGGTATACTCTCGTTTCCCAGTTATGCGGATGTTGCCTCCGTATTATAATGTCCCTTCCTTCTAATGACTACGGTGTTCAGGAAGGCATTTCACTACATTATGGCCATGAGTGTGGTCTGACGTCAGGTATCACCTAGTTCATTGTAGTATTGATTCGAGAGGCGCAGCTTTCAGACGACACTATGGTAATTTATTGAAGTTTCGTAAGAGAGCATGTAGATTTTCGAAAAGCTAAACCTAGGCTCAATAAAGTACGTGATTGATAAAGCTCAGAACACCAGGAACTAAAACTATAAGTAGGCAGGATATAGGAACTGCAACCTACAAAATAGGCACTAACACACACGTTATCAGTAATGATAGGCATTGAAGTAGAACAATCATTTTTACTCAATTATCGCTTAAAACACATTTTGGGTTCGTAGAAGTGTAGTGAAATATCAACGTATTATTAACTTATAATAAACTTATAATAAACTGTAAACATTGTTTCCTTTAGCTTTCACTCATTAGTTACTATACATTTTTATGGCAAAACCTATTATTATTAGTTAAGTATTATTTCTCTTTAATACGTTTCACACTCCCAAGGTGGTTTGTGATTATTACTGGTTTTCTTATGCATTATTTTTAAACAGGCAGTTCTTGCGTTGGCAATTAAATAAATTTAATCTTTCCAGATTTGAACTGTATTTTGCCCATTTGGGAAATACAAAACAATAGACATGATGTAAGTGAGTGAGTGAGTGAGTGAGCGAGTGAAAAAGGGAGTGAAAGAGTGAGTGAATGAGTGGGTTAGGGGGGTTTTCATTACGGAGGGGATTCGGTACGTAGGCCACCATACTGGGCCCATTATTCCCATGCCCTCAAGTGGAGGCGCCCCCGGGAGGAAAGATGAGGCGAAGGAGACAGAGGGTGGCCGACCCAAGGAGCCACGACAGTACAGAGGGCAGGGTCCCTACAGTTTACTTGGATATAGACCTCCCCGGACAGGTCAGAACAACGAACTCGCTTCCCCACAGCGGGACGGCAACGAGCCCAGCAGCCGAGCCCTAATGATCCCATGCAGGCGATCCGAGCCCCAAAGGTCCCTGACTGGCGGTCCCGAAATGGTCCCAGCAGAGGAGCTGAGGCTGGCAACCGACCTACTGGAGGAGAAAGTAGTTTTCTTCAGAGCATATCATCCTGCCATGGACCGCCGAGACACCCGACGACACTTCCACCCTGAAAGAGACCACCGGATGAGATATGATATGAAATTACAGTGGAGATGAATATGGAGGGACAGGAAATCTGGGAGATGTAATTAACCTACCCAGCATTCGCCTAGCGACTCGGGAAAAATCCCCGAAAAGCCCATGGATCAGGTAGGTTGGCCACGGGAATCGAACCCGGACCACTGACGAAACCGCCTGAGCCATTCCGCTCAGTGAGTGAGTGAGTGAGTAAGTGAGTGAGTGTGGTGTTTTAAGGCCCGTCGACAGCGAGGTCATTTGGACCCGAACATTAATGATCAAATCAATACGTAATCGAATCTCCTACCACAACCGATAGTTTTTGGTGATTGGCCATTTAGTGTACACGTTATTGTGCTAAGTAGACACTATTTTTTATTATTACATAAAACAGTGCTACTGCTGACGTTAGTAAGGTAGTGGCTGTAGTACAGACTTCCTCAGTATCAGATACTTCAAGAATCATAAGGCTCGGAGCGTGGAATATTTATTACTAGTCTCCGAATACGGTTGTTGTTTGGTTGCACTTTAACTGGAAAATAGTTACGTGCGCATAGGTTATCACAGGTATCAGAAAATGAATGGTACCTCTCTCTTCTCCGTTTGCTTGTAAATAATATGCAAGTATAACAGAAGTTAATTCAACCATAAATCATGTGCCGAATCTGTTTATTACCGTACTAAGAGTAGCATCACATGAATAAATAGTATTAAGAAATAAATCCCTACAGTAAAAGTAAAAATTAAGGGTACGCAGAATCTTAATAAGTCTCGTTACGAAGCAAGGCAGTAAAATGCCCTTAAGCGAATTTCGGTCAGGGTGAGTTACCTGGATAAGGTTTTTTCCAGGGTTTCCCTTGTCTGTAAGACGAATATCGGGTAATTCTAAGCTCCATGAACCCCGGACTCATTTGAACATCATTTCATCCATTCCATTCATCGTCCGATATGATTTAACGTTGGAGGGCGTAAATTATAACAAAAAATGGCCTTAAGCAACGCACACTATGAAGACAATTATACGTTCCCTAAAATCAACACAGTTACTAGAGTAAATAAGAAAATTATTTTATATTAGCTTTAAGTGCGAACAAGAACAAAATAGATAAATGGAACTCAGTGCTCAGTGCACGTCATCCCAGGTTGAAACTTATCCTTAGGGTCTGATATTTTTCAGCTCACATCCAGAGAACAACGCAACTTCCAACTTAAAACTTAAATTACTTAATCGCCAATCTTGCAGCATAATGCACATTGATTTAGTCGACGAACCTCTTACACTGCTCTCTTCAAATTCTTAGCGTTCAAAATTACTCATCTCTGTGTAACGCCTTTCTGAGCCTTTCACTTAGAAAGGATTCCGCCAACGATATTTTGTAATGTCTGGATAATTTCTAGCTCTCCTTTGGTGTGATTTTATGATTGTAAGTGTACATTGGTTCTGCCAATTAAATTGTTTCTACAATTAAGTACTTAGATTGCACAATGCGCTCAGGGTTTACATCTGTAATGTGACATTGTTCGAATTCATTTGAAGGACTTTTGAATTCAAAATTCCTGAAGAGAAACCTCAACGTTGCAGCACAAGATCGATCAATCTCAGGAATCCCTTTGTGTTATCATTATATCAGGTTGTCTGATGTGGCTTCTCAATGTGACAGAGATTACGAAACAATAAACTAACAACTCGGGAGGATAACTCAAGAAGCACATATTGATGGACATTCCGGGAACAGCCGACTTCAACGATGGTCGTAATCGGTAATACGTAATGACTGTGATCTTAACTGACAATATGATGGACAATTGTAGATGATTGTGGGTATTCTACGTGACAGTTACAGAAGCTAAAGGCCATCCGGCTTCGGTAATGATCTTATCTTCCTCTTAACTACACCAGTGACAGCTGACTGACAATCCTGCTTCTAGTTGTATCAAATGACGATGAAACCAACATACGTGCAGCCGTACAGTCACAAAGCAGGGCTTTATAGGACTGAAAATATCAAAATAAGAGTAAAATACAGAATTTTACAGCATTCTGAGGACATTCTTTGTTATCTCTAATGAGTATTGAATGAGGTAGATTTTTAATCAAGATCTTCCATCCAAGACACGAGAGACTGTTCTAGGTTAATTCTTTGAACAACAATTTATATAAAATCCTTCCCACTCTTTACATGGAAGGTGGTCCGTTAGACTTTATTTCCTTAACAAAATTTCTAACAATGTGGTTATGATGCCAACATTTTAGACAGTTTTTAGGAAATGAAAGAATTGTTTCAACGTTTATATAAACACCCTTGGAAGTCCTACTTACGATGAACTTTTAAAAACTCGAAAAATTCATTTCTTACTACTTTTAGTGTCTAGGTATGTAGATATTTCATTGTGAAAACCTCAGTAGCGATGTCGTAGAGTAAAAAACTTATTGTGTCTACTAGAGCTAAGAAGTAGACAAGGTAGAGGTACGAGGTACGTCCAGAAAGTAAGTTCTGTTTGGTAATAAAATTAAATTGTGTACAGATACAGAAAAACTATTTATTGCACAAAATTCTACAACTCTTAAACTACTTTTCCACATAACTGCCGAAATTTTGCAGGCATTTGTCATAGCGAGGCACAAGTTTTTGTGTACCTTCTTCATAGAAGTTTGCCGCCTCTATCTATAACCAGATGGAAACATTTTCTTTCAGCTCTTCGTCATTGTTGAAGTATTGACCGACAAGGAAAGATTTGAGATGCAAAAACAGATGAAAGTCGCTAGGAGCGAGGTACGGGGGATGGCCAAACACTTCCCAGCCAAATATCTGTAAGATGTTTTTCGTCACATTTGCAGTGTGTGGTCGTGCGTTGTCGTAAATAAACATAACACCTTTTGACATCGCAAATTTCTCGATAAATTTAAATTGGTTTCACTATCCTCGCATTCAGAAAACGAATCACAGATCTGATTTCACAAGCGGCGGGATTTTCAATCAACACCGACATTGTAAACAAGCACAGCAAAGCGCACGTGGCTGACAGCGATTTCACAATGGCGCACGTTTCTTCTCCTTGATACAGAGCGTCTGCCGCGCATGTGCCGAACTGCGATCGCAGCGCTGCAGCGGAGATATATTGAAACAAAAATTACTTTTGGGACGCCCCTTGTATCGGACGCTGTAACATTAAGGGAGGTATGAGATCGTGGCTGCTGATGTGAGAACGCCACTATAGTCCTGTTGAAACTGAATAGAACCAATTTCAAACAAAATTCTCACAGTTGGTAACATTACGCTTTCTAATATGGAAATATATTGTTACCCATTTAACTGTCCCATTATTCTCCACAGTACGCCTCCTCCCTTACCAGAAATCCATCCCCATATTGGAACAGATATGCGGCCACTATGCTGTCTTGATGCAACATATTGAGGGTCAAACTTAGATGCATTTTTAGGCCGATATACGTACACAGGACCTGAACTGGTATTTGAAAATACCTTTTCGTCTGAAAAGACTGTATTCTGCCAGGAATAATCGGCGTATACGTGGCAAAAAGCTACGCGATCAACCTTCTGTGCATTGGTTAGTATTTGTCTTATTGGCGCCGTTCTGCTTGTTATTTCACTTGCTCTCAGTCGCCGGCGGGCAGTTCAAGTTGATCCAGGGAAATTTGCATCTGCAACAAGCATTCTCGAAGTATTAAAAGGCGAGTGTCTTGTCAACGACTCGTCCTGCTGGTTGTGGGTACCCGATGCCCTCCGCTACCTGTAAAATGGGGCACTATTACATGTTCTATTGACTTTATTGTTGTTGATATTTAGTGCCAATTGAAAACATTATATATTTATAATAAACTGCCCTAACTGGCTTTGTGTCCAGTATCCCCGTTCCTGGTATTTCTTCCACCAGTTTAAAGCAGTTCCTGGGGATACTCCATATAGTACCCCAGAGCTTGCTGCGCTATAAGTATCCTTGTTGAGCAAGCGCAATTATGTTCGACTTGTTATCCATATAGTTTGTTCACTTCAAATGGTATGCATTGTACAGGTATAGGGGACAATATATTCCACAAAGCTGTTTCATGTAACCCATCCCTTGTCCATCTGCCCGGTTCACAAATCTGAATCCGAGAGTTACGACATCAAACCAATGAGTGACGAGACACAGCCAGGAGGTGGTGTTGACAGTCTTTCCATTTAGGTTAAATTGCTCCTTACCCCTCCCCTTGCACTACGCACCTCGGCTACGCGCCTTGTTCATCTGTAATTGCTTGTGTTATTGGACTTTGATATAAACCAATAACAGATTGGCACAGCCAGGACTGGTGTAAAACGAGAATGGTGAAACGGTTATGCCAACACTATATAAAGAAACGCACCAAAGAATACCAATAGCATCGGAACGTTTCCGTGCACTGGACTGTACCTTAAAACTAGGCGCGAAACGTTTTATTTCAATGTCTCCCATCCCAATTTCATCTCGTCTATTATTTTTGCAATAGTATTTGTCGAAAGGTGTTTCTACTGCGACCTACAAGATATGCAACACGCCTTACATCGTTCACTGGCACATGAAAATCAAATGGACAGGCAAGCAGGAAGAGAGCGGCGTCTGCCGTATGCTGTAAAAATGGGCTTATACGCGGATAAGAACAATCAACTCACTAATATTACCGAAATAAGGCTGTTCAACTATAACTGAAAATACTAATAAGAAAACTGACATACATTTTAAAGGATTAAAATCTTAAAGCAGATTGCAACTAGCATCATTCCTTTCATCCGCAGTGTGGACGTATGAGACAGTAGATGTGAGCTTACTTCATAGTGTAATTTAACACAATCAACTCTTAAAAATATCTGTAGTCAATTAGGTATAACATCAGTAGCTTGTCAAGTCTTCAGCTACTAATATTGTCGTAGAAATTAAAATATAATATTCAAATTAAGTGATTACCAAAAGAATCTTAAATGAAGAAGAATGAATAAAAGTAAAAAAACTTACAAATGCTTACAAAAAATTAATGAAATTCATATTGTTTGTAATAACAATTTCTCAAATGTACAACAATTTAATTAAAATAATTAAAAGAATATATGGAAAGTAAATAGAAAATAATAAATGAATGGAAAAGCGACGTCTTTGTGAAGAATTGTAAGCTTCTAGTAGGCTTTTCAAATCATTTGCATTACACCATGTATGAGGTACTTATACAAATACAATGGTAGCTTTGCTCACAGACAAACTCACAGGAGTATTTCTGTTTTTGAAACATTTTGCTTTGGGCAGGGATAAAGAATGTGTACCTACTTTCAGTTAAGTCTCGACGTAGGATGTTTACAGTAACTTCTCTGCCTTAGGTAAACGATAGAGAAAATATAAACTGAAAAAATGCGTATTATGCAACTAGAACGTCATAATCCAAGATTCCCAAAATAGTCATGCAGACAAAGGAAAGATCAGAGAAGGCTTTGAAGAAATAGAACAGTTTGAAGCCGACGTGAAGCCTACGGTGAAGGAAAAGGAAGAGGAAAAGTTCATCGTGGTTCGTTGGTAACCGAGGTATGGTTCATAAAGTTTCCTGGATGAACAAAAAATACTGACGTGCCTGTTTCACGTACACTTCCAATGCAACCATTGTTTCCTGAAAATAATGTTCTATAAATTTCGAAAGTTATCTCTTCTCTCCCTATTCTACTCCAATTTTGGCCTACCGTATCTCCCAAACCACTGCAGCAGTCATCATTACTCAGCAAGCATCCCATAATCAGCTGCATGAATTAACTACTTGACTTAGAATTTAATCATGAAAATGATAAATAGTTGTTTGTTCAAACGGATAACAAATGCATCAAGAAATGCCCTCTGCGTCACGCCTGAGGTAAAATAGGCAGAAATAGCATGTCACGATATCCCAATTTACGTCAACACACGATTGAAAAACCATCTGCTGGTGCTGCTGCTGTTCTGTTTCGTGATGTGCAGGTTTGTTCAACTTTGTAGCGTGGGCAAAGCAGTGTAACCTCTCCGGGGTCGTATTACTGCTGCAGTTATTAAAGATACATCTTAATGGTCAGCAGGTTGTTATGCGAGTAGGAGGACGAGCACATCTTCACCGTGTGACGAAAAACAACCTAACTACCGAGTCTTCATGTGGGCTCAGCGAGAGGCTGATAACCTCCTCTAGCCAATCTCAAGAGCCTTTTAGTTTCTTGTAACCGAAGTTCGAGAGTATTTCACGCCTACGTAACCTGGCGTAGTCTTTGGCACAGGTTTCCTATAGAGAATCGAGTAACATATAAATTTGTTAGTTGAGTTGTCCTTCCTTTAACCTGTTACTTAGAAACATTCCTTACCATCCATAGCAAATATGGCGTCCAAGAAGAGCCGGCAAGTTTACGTTGATATCAAACTACTTGATTCTGAAGCAAGATAAGCTTGTATAGTCTGACTATCAATAGAATATAAATGAATTGGTTTTGTTGAAATAAAATACAAATGTTGGTTGTCTGAATCACTACTGCTATTGGATCTTTGGGGGAAAAATGTTGACAAATCTTTATCACTTACTAGTTAAATAACAGTATCTGTCGGTTATAAATATTCGTAATCTTAACAAATTAATGGCACTGCGTGCTGAAACTACTGATTTATGTGAATTTCGATCAATTCAGCTGAGGCACATATTTTTCTCACTGATTTGAAAACATTTATACCAGGAAGTAATATTTATGACACTTTACCAAATATTTTAAGAAAACAGCATTCCAAATATGAAATTAAGATCATAAAATCTCTGCTTAATCTTTGAAGACTTTAAATTTTTAATTCGACGACTCTTTCCAGAATGTATTTCAGTAGAATCAAATATTACACTTTGTAACATTAAAAATGGAAAACATTAGTTGTGTAGCAGATTGTTTCTAAGATTAATTAATATTAAATTCATTCAAAACTGTTTGATGACAATCAAAGCCTTAGATTTGATTGTTCACGTTCCATGAATAAAGTGTATTAATACTTCAACCATGAAGAATATTTTAAAATCACCCGAAAAGACAAAGTAAAATTGCTGTATACCACTAATCGTATCTGTAAATGTCAAAACCAGTGTTATATCTTTTCAAAGGAAAGGTCTGGGTTCATTTCCCTATTGTGCCGGAGTATATCGTTTAACTACAGTCGCTCCCTACACTTCGTAGTCCGTAAATATGAACGTGTGTTTAATAATAAATTAAATGACATAAAAGGGAAAAACAGCAATTTTATGCAGCCTTACAAATTTAAATGTACTGCTTAAATTGGGGCATATTTTGTAACTACAGTCGAAATATCTAAGTATGGTTTGACATACGTAGTGCATCTCCCACTTTTTACCCCGAATTTTTCAAAAAGCATCGCAGAGAGAAACTGTTATGTTGTATGGAGTAGACGGGAAACGGGAGTTTTTTTTCTAAAGTTCAGTTTCACTGCTCGATGCGCAGCAGCCTCAGGTATCTGATTTGTTTCTCTATTATGCAAGCTTCTTTTCTGAACTCTTATGTCAATCAGTTTTTTTTTCATACTCTAGAAAAAATGCCCTTATATTAATGAGTTGCTTTTCATTTTAAATCAAATGCTAATGAAGTTAACCACAAGGATTTTATGTTAAACGATTTTTAATACCCTCAAATGTACTACATGGCAAAGCGAGACTACGATAGACAAGATTTTCACCGAAAATTTGCATTATCGCAAGGTGGGTCCCAAAATGATCTCGTGGCCCAGTTCGGATGGGACGTCCTCACCCATCCCCCCTACAGTCCAGACTTAGCACTTAGTGATTATCATCTGTTTCCTGAGTTGAAGTCACATCTGGGTGGAACACATTTCTAGACCGACGATGATTTGGAAAACGAGGTTGAACGCTACCTGAAAAGGTATCTCAATTTAAAAAGTATTCTAATTGAAAACTAAGCTTTTTAAACAAAGTTTAGAAGAGAGATATTTCTGCAGATGTTAGTAGAAGAGAACATCTTAGGATATCAGATGTTTAGGTTTAGTCCTTCGGTGCTTAAAACCAACGCTCAATATTTTTAAACCGAACGTCGTTCATATTTCTTTATTAACTCTCCTGTTTGTCAAAAACTCAAACGATTTTGGCACAAAGTGGCATCAAGAATTGCAGTTCCATTAGGTGGACTTGTGTTCGTTTCGCTAAAGGTCTACACCCCAAAATATACCGCTTGAGAACTGCTTCAAACATTACTTTCAGACTGGCCGTTTCAATTTCTAACACGTAACTACCCCATTTCTGACAGCTAACTTTGAAACACAAACTACATCATAGTGTGGAATGTGTGGAATTTCCCTTGTTGATCAGCTTCTTTTCTTAGACAAGACTACCGTTACAAATGAAGTAATACATCGTTTATTGTCTGTGACTGCACATGAACGAAACTTCATCGAAAATAAATACCGGTCGACAACCCAGAGTAAATGAAAGAGTGTAATTCTTCAAGAATACAAATTAAAATGCAATAAAAATATTACATTAATCTCCCCAGGAAAATACTGCGGTAGGTACGGGAATTGGCGATCTCGGGGTCCCGAGCCACACCCTTGATGTGGGTCCCTCTTAGTGGTGAGGGGTCAAACAAAACACCCACCCACGTGTAGGCCGTGCGTGGAGACCCGTGTCGGTGGAAAGGTTTGTCCTGGTGGCTGAGGGACGCGCATCTGAGCTCGTTCCAGTCTTGTTCTGAATTCGGGGAGGGTGCGCATTTCCAATACACTACTTTGGTTTCTGCTTCGCCGGGAGGTTAAGGACTAACCCGCCCCTAATCAATCCGCCAGGACAGGTACTGTACCGAACTCCAGGTTGAGTGGGTCGGTGAGCCCGCTATATCCCCTGTGTAGCCCTGTCATCCCAGTGGGATGACCTTTTGTTGGGCTCCGTGGTGGGTGGGGAGCACTGGGGGATGAAACTTACCATGTCTATTTCTAGTATCCGCACATGCTTTTTAGAATTTTTATCGCGATATGAAGATCATTTTACTCCAAGAGCTCAAATGGTGTTGGTTGTGCTTACGTGTGTGGAACCGAACGTATACATTCGGATTCCATACTGCAGAGCTTTATGCAATATAACGGGCCATTTTACACGTACGTCGACGAAAGTTGGGGTACTGCTCAATCCTGAGTGATTTCCTCAGTGTACTTCAAAGCCTACGGCAGCTGTACAACTACCACCCTATTGTGCAGCGTATCCAGGATGCCCTCCACGTTTTACACGCTTCTGGCGTTAGCGTGGTGTGTGCATGGATCCCTGGTCACGTATGCTTGCGGGGGAATGAAATGACGGATTCAGCAGCCAAGACGGCTACCATGAAGCCTTGGGTTCGAGTACCAACTGTGATATCGGAAGATATTAGGACTGTAATGCGGAGAGCTGTGCAAATCTGCTGGCAGGAAGAGTGGTCCGCTCTCCGCAATAATAAACTTAGATCTGTGAAAGAACTTCTGATCCCCTGGGTTACCTCCTGTACTTCATCTCGTCGCGAGGAGGTGCATTTGGCTCTGTTACGCATTGGGCACTGCTTTTTTACTCATAGTTTTCTGTTTAGAAAGGAGCCTGCTCCTGTATGTCCGTTTTGCAACGAAGCGTTATCTGCCCGACACGTGCTGCTAGAGTGTTTTTACCTAGCACACCTTAGGACGACTCTACAGCTGCCGGCCAGCTTTGCAGAAATGCTAGCGGATGACAACAAAGTAGTGGAGAAGGTTTTTAGATTCTTTTCTAGGTTAGATTTTAGAATTTAGTGAAGAGAACCTTTTGTAGTTTTGGATTTATATTTCTTTTTTTCCTTGTATTTTGTAATGTGCATGTATTTACATGTTTATTTACACTTTTATACAGGTTAAGAAACATTTATATCTGGCTTTGCCATGAATAATTCTTTAAGGGGCGCTGATAACCTCTGCAGTTGAGCGCCCTTATACACATCATCATCACTGTTGTTTAATTTGCAACAGCTGCTGAAAATCTAGTCCCACAAAATATTGCCGTTCTATTTTATATTAATCTATATAAACTTTTATGGAATAATACAGCGTGCGCCGCGTTTACCTGACCGTAGGGTCAACACACAAAATGATCAAAAAATGCAATGTAATGTAACGTATTGAACAGGATAACTCAGCTTCACAGTAGGACTTTAAATGTTCTTCGCCCTTTTCAACGCAGATGTCGGCACACCTGAGGAGATTCGCATATACCGTTGTCAGTTCTTGGTTGTGATGCTATTGACAACATCCTGGACTCTGGTCTCGAGTTCTACAATTGTGTGTGCATTGGTTTCGTATACTCTTCCCTTTAACAGTGCCAGACAGTAAAATTGTGTAGAGAGAAGGTGGTCTTTTCTGGGAGCATTTTGAATACATCTTTTACGCTGCCATTTTCAATTAATTGCTGTGTGTGCTTTTTGCTGGCACAAAATGTCCTGAAAATTTCTCGTGACCTAGGCCAAATGAACGTCCCTCGAATACGTCATTATCACATATCCAAACGGCTACACACAGCGAAGCCTTTTTCTGGATTGGTTTCGACAACTTTCACTGACTGCGACTGCAGGCTGCCTCACACGTGACGGTCACGTGTGTCAACCCCCGCCTCGACACGCCATCTCTTGGTAAGAAGGTAGATAATTTAATTGGTTACCAATTACTTTTAGCAACAAACAATTGTAAACAAAGCAATATATCATACTGTTAAGACAGGACAGTTTTACGTGCCGCACCCTGTACATTACACATTTCGTTAAAAGTGTAAGGTGATACAGGAAACTAAATAAATAGCGACGTTCAAAAACCAGATAGCTACATGCTAACCAAGGAAATCCATAGTCTTTCCCATGACGTCGTGAAAAACAATTGTTAAATAAGGCTTCACAGGTTGTTCCCAAAAATTCAAGATATACATTTTGATGTACATATTTGATCTTGAAGTAATCATCTAAGTAAAGGTTGTTTTGGGTGGGGGGACTTTTTTCTAAAAGATCTTCGTGTAGAATCTTTAGAAGATGCTTAGCCTTGAAGTTAATCAGCAGTGACATACAGACAGAATTAATTTTTTCTAATTAAAACAAAATTATGTGGCTTCAGAACGTTTATTTCCTGTGAAATATTGATCCTGAATTTTGATGGAAAGCAGTACGTTCTCTACTTACCTGGAAAAGAAAGTGATATTGTGCATTATTTTGCAACTGGGATGGCACGTGTTATCCTCTGCTGCTAGTGTGAAAGCCCTGCTTGTAACGTTTGGTATTTCAACCTGCAAGTCTTCAACAAAGCTATTCTCTCCATTTATGGTGCTAGAATATCCTCGGACATGTCTCCAACAAAGCAACGTATTATGCTTACACTGCTGGTGCTCTGCAACCCTTTCTCAGTCACGTTCTCTCATTTAGTTCCTCTGAAAGGAAATCTTCTGTGCAAAAATCGTATTATGGGGAATAAAGGAAACCTGTTTATGTTGCCGTTTGGGGGAGTGGGCACCTCCGTATATCCTTGAACTTTACCTTCCCTGTTCGGAACGTTAAGGAAACTAAACATGTTGAGAAACCCCATTTTATGACGATACAAAAAGTGCGAATAAGTGTCAATAAAGTTGGGAGATTTAGCTACAAAGCAGCTTTCACATATGCTGAGACAGTTTTACTGCAGGACACTAAATTGCTTTTCCCTGTGCCAGAAAGGAAGGTTTCAACTGGCTATAACATGAGTTCGCATAATGACCTGTGGAAGACAAAAGACTTCCTTTCTTCCTGAGAACAAGATTCAAATTATTTCCTTTTCCTTTTACACCTTTCGTTTCGCTTATAGCTTTTGACATCTTCTCAGTGGCACTATGAAGCGAAATTTTATTGCAATTATGGTGTTTGACGACGACGAGTTCTAAAAGGCCCACGTGGTGGCGATCATCTTGAAGCAATATTTTACACACATGCGATGTTTGAAGATACTATGATGTTGCATTTCTCACCTTTGGTGACGATCTTGAATAAATCTAGAAGTTTCTCCTGCAGCTCTGGGTAATTAGGCGCATCTGTAATTCTTGAGCGATGAGTTCTTTTTCTTTCCCAGGCTGTTACAAGGATGAACCATTTCTTTTCTTGCGCACATGCTACTTATGCATCTCTGATGCATACACAAAAATTGTTTCTGCATACACTCGGAGAAACAAAAACACGTCTTAACCCTAAGACTTTCATAAACAGAAGAACATAATCTGTTAAAACATTTAACAACTTCTTATCATGGTTGTCATGGTTGTCATGGTTACACCATTACCTACCTTACATTATTTCTTTATTTTATTACAAATACTAATCTCTTTGACTATTCTGCTTAACAAACATGAAATATTTAAAATAACAGCTACAACTATAGTCTCAATAGTTTCCAATAGAGCCTGCTGATCTATCTCAGAGAGACGAATTTATATCATCGTTAAGTCCTATTTAAGTCTCTTTAACTTAGTTGCCAATCTGACAGTTAACAGATGGCTTTTAGATCCACAGCTGCATTTCTGCGCTATTTTGTTGCTACTGCCTTTGGATTCTGGAACTACTAGTTATTGCGCGAGTGTATTAATCGCCTTCCTGTGCCATATGCCCGACTGACTTGATAAATTAATTTATTTTTAGTGACCTTTATTTATTGCTTCTTTATTTTAATGTCAATAACTGGTGATTAGTCATTATATTAAATATCTAATTATTAGTATTTACTTTTAAAATGCTGTACAATAACATCGATATAACATCGATATCTGAACCCAAAAACTCTCCCACAAAAACAGGCAGAGATTACCGTCTGAACCCTTTGTTCTGCTCACCTGATGCTGTACAGAAGGCGTTTTTATGCGGGACATAAGCGTTCTTAGAGCTTAATGCTGCAATCACAACTGAATATTTATGTGAGTGGAAGGACAACGCAAACTTTATTTGCTTGCCGACGATCTGCTGATATCTTCAGATAAAGAACACAGTTATAAAATTTTCCTCAGACTGTATATTATAGTTGAAAGCTATTTTATAATTCATAAAATTTCAAATAAATCAAAATTACAAATAATTATTAATCACTTAGGGTACCACAAAAAATATGGTCAGCCAAGTTACCCACGAAACACACAGCAGCTTCTGAGAACGACAAAACTGAGTTAGGAACGAAACAATAATGAAATTTTATCAGGGACAGGGTTGTAAGTGATTAACAGACATCGGATCCCGTACACCTTAGCAATCAATATACGCGCACAGGTACTATACAAGGTCAATCTCGACTTCAACAAACGTCTGCGTCAACAGGTACACCGATGCGCTGTGTGTGTACACTCCGGTATGAATACAAAATGTAACAATATAAAAATATTGGGAGAAAGTTCGTTCAATATCACATGACGTTAATGGTGCGTATGAGTAGTACAAATCATTTTCATATGTTTGCCCAAAACTTAGTTTATTTCCTATATCACGCAGCATTGAAAATTCAGTATTTTTGTGTTGAATAGTGGATAATTTATTTTTTGTTCGTTTGGTAGGCAGTGCATTCTCTATATTGTTAATTTTTGCAGGCACCTCTTCGACTGCTTTTAGACAGCTCGAAAGTACACTCTTCAAGCTTATATACTTATATATATATATATATATATATATATATATATATATATATATATATATATATATATATAATTTACGTCCTCCAACGTTGTCATATCGGACGATTAATGGAATGGGTGAAATGATGCTAAAATGAGTCCGGGGTCCATGGAGCTTAGAGTTACCCGACATTCGCCTCTCAGGATAAGGGAAAACCGGAATAAACCTTATCCAGGTAACTCACCCTGACCGAGATTCGAACTCGGGACCTCTTGAACGTGCTACCATCTACGCTACCGAGGCGGGCTTCAGGCTGTTTAATGGCTGTTAATAATACCCAAAACTTTTGATTTCTAAAATGGAGACTGTCCAAAGATTGTTTTGAAGGTAATGCTATTAATATAATATGTCAAACACCTTGCATTCCCTGGAAGACAGATCTACCTGCATGGCGAGCAGGGCTTGTAATGAAACTAAAGCTAAGGGTTGCGAACCGGACTATCCCTGCGTGTTGTCCCCGGGACTGACGTCAGCAGTTATATACTGCGAGACTCGTAAACTTCATATCCCTTTAAATGTGTATGGGCTCTGATGTTTTGTGATTAACTTTTGAGTGGACAATGCAAGTAAAATAAAACCAATACCTGTCCTTAAAAACATAAATCTAGTCCCATATTTAAGGATCTTTAAAAACACCAGTTTAAGGCTTTTTTCGGGTTTTTACTTTATCCTTAAAGATAAATTCGTACAATTCTAAGCTCTATGGAACCTGGTGTCGTTTGAGCATCATTTCAAGCACTTCATTCATCTTCCAATATGACGTAACATTTGAGGGGGGTTAATTAAAAAAAACCACAGAGATGGCAGAGTTGAATGAATTAAGGCTATTTGCTGATTACAAACTCAAAAATAATAAGATATATAATAAAATACGTAAACAATTACTTAGACTATATTTACATGGCACTGCCAGCACTTATAGGTAGGTGGCAACCGCTTCGTATGGGACTGAATACAAACTGTCTTCCATACAGTTGTTACGTCATCTTGGCCCAGAAAGAGTTGGAAGGAATTTGTAGTTCAAATCAGCCTAAGCATGGAGGCGCCTTGGGTATTATAAAAATATGATAAAAAAGGCGCATTTTTCAAACACTAGAAGGCTGCGTTTGCCTTATAGTACCAATAGCCTAAATAAAATATGTATTTTACAGCCCATTGTGAACAATTTATTATGAGAAACATTTGGCGGCGCCGAGTAGCTCAGAGGTTTCGTTCTACTACTCCGTGGTAATGTTCTTGGCTATCGAATGCCGATTTTAAGTCGGCCCTTTCCTTAGCTTCACCTTTGACCTGGCTAATAAGAGGTATCCCCAATGTCTAACGCTAATATGAAGTATCCAGAGTCCGTAGTTCAGAGTAAATGGTGTAGGTCCTTTCCTTTCGCTGCCATCCTCATCATACCCTGCCCTCCGAGAGTCTCCACGTCAGAAGTGGATCTATCAACGACTGTTGGAACGAAATTATCCTTGAAGAACATAGGCTATATAGGTAAGCGTTGAAGATGACTGATTTGAAGTGACAATTGGTAAAGATGATGCAAACATAGTACACAGAACAAAATAATACCACCAAAATAATACTAAGATACAGAATCATCTAAAGCATAATGTTGGGGCAGGATTATTGGAGTAGGGCGTAGGCTAACCGGCTTATGGAAGACAATTGCGTTTGTGGCCGCTACACAAATTAAATATGACCGATACTGTCGATAAGATAGGCAAATGACATATTTTGAATTTTCTGACAGGCATCACTATTTCCAGAATGTGCTTACTGCTTTCCTTTTATTACAAAAGAACGTAGAAAATGTTGATTTTATATTACTTCCCCTCCTTTCTTAATATTATACGTTGTCGGAGGTGCTTTTTTTCTTTTCCTTTCGTTTTTTGTTTTCGTTATATTTCATATATATCTATATTTTTATATTTTAATGCTTCGTTATAAAATATACTCACGTTCAATGTTTGGTGGGCTTAAAATAAATTTACAGATTATTTTCTAAATTATGGAGTTTAAGGACTAACATATGGCAACAATATTAATATCAATTGGAAAATATGTGGACAGATATTCGCCCCAGTATATAGCACCCTCTACATTAATTCACTAACATGGATTTAATCAATTAAAATCAGAATTTAGCTTCTCATAAGACTATAGGAGTAAACATTTTTCTTCCTAAAATTATATTTTTTAATAGACGATACTCGTATAAACATTGTTCAATGAGCTTTTTCATAGGAGCTTTTTAGGACTATTTTTTTAAATTAAGATATCTATACTTACATCAAATTTTATTTTGCGGCATACTTTTTAAGTATTTTACGGAAATCTTTCATACAATTTTATCGAAAATGGAAATATTTTGAAGATGGGATCATTAACAAGGCAATTGAGATTATAAAATGGCCATAAAATTGGCTACTTAAAGTTTCTCATCTCATACGTATTTTACAACAACAAAAATATAAACAACTGAGTTGCATCTTACACAAATGGAGATACTTAAGATATAGAGCATTCTGCACTTAACTATGTCTCTCTCTTAAACGGCCAATATAAGAATTTCATTCTAGTTACCGTAGTTATTTGGATTCAATCAGCAATTCCACCATTGCATTTTTCCATTTCATTTGTGGTGGAAAAAACCGCTCATGTGCAGGTTTTCTCCGGGTTATCTTGTTTCCACCGGCATCATTTCACCATTTACTCCTTTATCATACTTCCTTTCATCCGTTTTGCCCTAATTCAGTCATCCGCCTCACTCCTCTTGTATCAGGCTTCAGGCTGATCACTGATCCTGAGTTGTCTGTCTGCTCTAGACTTTCTGTTCCTCAACCCGGCGCCTAAAGATATAAGCGATAGAGGAAAAATAATCATCTAACAGCACGATAGTAGTAAAACTAAGAAAGTTGAAAAATAAGATGGAGCTTTGGGGGAATTACATCTACCTTTCACAGAATTATTTTTCTACCATTTGTCACAAAATGTTCACTCGTTATCTAAAATATAGCATTTTACAAGTGATTTCATTGAATCTGATTGTGAAAAAGACAGAGAACAACAATGGTTCAGGACAAGTTTGAAACCTGCGCCTTAAATAGAAATTTGGGCAGAATATGCGGTTTTATGTGTTCTTTTTTACTTTTTTCATCCAAACCTATACAGAAATACAGGTCTAACCTACAGCTTAATTCTAAGACATACTTTTATTTTTCTGAAACATATTTTATAATTCAGAAAGACGAGGTTTAGGTATTAGTATACACCTTATGTAGAAAAAATGTACATTACAGTTGCGAAAATACCCGAAAACACAGGCAACTTAAATCGCTTTCAACACATCCAGAAGTTCTCACGACTTAAAATTTTTTCACCTTTTGATTCTAGCTTGTATGTAACCAATTCTGCACCGTTCTTAAATTTAAAGTTAACGCGTAATTTTGATTTAAAAAACAAATCAGAGACAAGCAATAAATTTGCCATAAAGGAAATTTAGTGGCCCAAAGTTGGAACATGTGTTTCAAACTGTAAAATTTAGTTAGTACCTATAATTGCTGAGACAAGGATGTTCGATCAGAAATGTTTACTTCTGAGGATTTGTATGTTGAAGAGTTTAAACCATAGCCTAATGGATCTTAAGACAAACAGATAGAAAGAGAGCAAGAGGAAAAGGTTTCATTTCCCTTCCAGCCAAAGAGATGAACAAAACAACCAACTCTAATTATTGCTTGGATTTACAGAAATTATTATGTACTCTCGTAGGTAGCAGGCATTCTTAAAAGGAACGTTCACTTTTCTTCAATTAAATGCACTTTTACAGTGCCCTCTTGCAGTAAATAACCAAACAAGAATGTTACCAACATACCTTTAAAACAACGTTCTTTGAAATGACACAGCTTCCAATCCCTCACAAGGAGACAAGGAGTCATCTGTCCACCAAATGACACAACATCTGCTTCCAGCTAAAGAAAGGAAAATACTGAACATCTAATTCACTTGTTTGTTACTTTCTTGAGATATAGCTTGGCGAGGGAAAGAAAATGAAACATTTTTACAAGGCAACAAAATCACAGAAGGATGCTATTTGTAACAAAGAATGAACACAGATACATATCATGTAAATGCTGTAGGATTAAAATACATTGGTCATTCAAAAGTTGCTGGCAACACTGCGTGCATTCGGCACTATCAGTGGTAAATAATGTAAGCTGATAACAATGAAAAATAAGAGCATCTAATGTTTATCAGCTCTGAGTTTGAAGACAGTTTTAATAATAAGATATTTTATTAAGTTTAATTGTAGGCTCTTTATCTGTAAATTCAGGTTGCAAAGCTATCAATGCTCGACAATGCCACAGAGAATTATTGGAAGCTTGTGATAGACGGACTTTAGCATACCGTACCTAGACGTAGTAGTCGATGGGGGGGGGGGAGCTTTTTAGACTCAAGGTATTGCCCCATGGAAAGAACCCTGAAGTTTTCCATCACTCCAAGGTAGAAGGAGGCCCGGGTCCTTAGTCCTACGAGTCCAGGACTAATGCGACTAGAGCCTCTGGAGTTTAAAAAATGGCTAGTTGGACGAATGCATTTCGTAGAGGAAGGGAAGACTTTCATCAAACACTTGGAGCTGGCAGACTGCAATCAGCAAGTGATGATGTGCATGAGAATGCTGTTAGAACACTGCTGGAAGAACATCGTTGTTGGACTTGTATTGAACTAGCGAGGGAAGTTGGAGTTGCTTCTGGTACGATTATCCACATACTTAAATGAGGAAAATTTGCTCTCGATTGTTTCCACACAATCTTACAGAGGAAACAAAGTGACAGAGGATGGAAACAGCGACATTACACTTAGAACGCTATGAACGTGAAGGCGAACGCTTTCTTCGAAATTTGATGAAACCTGGGTTCGATGCTACCAACCAAAACTAAAGAGACAATCAACTGAGTGGTGGCACATTGATTCACCACGGCCAAAAATGTATCGACAAAAACAGGATCCACTTAAAGTCATGTTCATTGTTGCTTATGATTTTGAAGGTGTTCTTATCACTCATTCAGCTCTCAAGAAATCGTGTGAATGGTGCATATTATACTCATTTATGTAACACTATTTACGACTAGCTGTGTGTCGTAAACGTCCAAATCTGCTGAATTCTCATCCCATTGTATTACATGATGGTGCTCGCTCTCACACGCCAGCCCCTGTTGTTAAATTACTCCGCAAATGGAACTAGGAAAATCAGGAGCATCCTCCATACTCCCCAGATATGAACCCATGTGATTTCGACCTTTTTGCGAAAATGAATTTACCAGTTAGAGTTCGCTTTAGAACCAGACAGGCAATTTTAGCAACAGTAGAGCAACTGTTCGAATATCAGGACAAGACGCTGTGGATGGCATCCGTCGGCTCCCTGATGTGTGGTGGCGAGTTCTTCATGTTGGAGGAGAACACTTCTAAGCACTGCAATAAAGTAACTTCTCCAAAAATGTTGTATTTGTTGTTAATTCAAATTTTTGTTTTTTGGTTATCAACACGCCCCAAATGGCGGCCTTAGCCTTTTGGGTAACCTCGCCCCACCACGTGATGTCTTGGGCCCATTTCTCAGGTGGAGGCACCCAGAGGGCGGTGTTCATCACCTCCAATGATAGGGTGGTAGTGGTGAGGAGAGAGGACCTACAGCTTATACCGTGGACTCCGAACCACGTTGGGCACACTTCACATGTGCTAGACAGAGGTGAAGGCGTGGTTAAGGACGACCTAAAATCGCCAAACCCAGAGCAGGGAATCGAATTCGGGACTCTTTGCACAGGAGCCGCGAACGAAACCACTGCGCTACCTCGGCGCTCTGTTAATTCAGATGTCACCACTAATTACTAAATGATCTAAGTACGAGTATTATTCTACTGACCTCCTTAGGGACAGAATACTTTTGATAATAGCTTGTAAGTGTTAAATGAATTCGCAGTTCCATTCACTTTATCTTAACAACTAACAATTCTCTCTCGTTCGCTCATTCCACACATACTTCTTCATGTAGTGTTTCCTAAGTCATCAATAAAACTACAATTTCAAAATTCTTCATTCAAACTAAATATTGGTTTATTGGTTTAGGTACAGTAAACATGCGGAGAAAAGGAAATATGAAACGAAAGTAGTATTTTTGCACTTTTGCTTTTAGCTCACGATGCCATTTTTCATTTATATGTATACAAGTTGTATAAGCCATTGGACCCGAAACAATTTAGTAAATGGAATAGTTACACTCGTATTTTAGTCTAAATATCTACATTCATATCCAACAATAAACTAAAATTGACTTAATTTCTTCACTTGTATTTCTTACTTGTATTTTATTATACCAAATAAATTTATGGAAGAAGTTTTGTGAAGCATAAATAAAAATATTTTAACAATTCGGACCTCCTTTAAAGAATTTAGAGCGAATATGCCCTATTTTAAATTTCCTGTTGTTTAACCAGCGAGATGACTCAGGCGGTTTGCTCTGTGACCCGCATTCGGGAGGTCCGCGTTCGATTCCCGTGGCTGACCTACCTGACCTATGGGTTTCTTCGGAGGTTCGCCAGACGAATACTGGGAGGTTAATTACATCCCCCAAATTTCACTTCCATTATCATTTTATATTAGCTCTTATTTTGTGGTCTCTTTCAGGTTATAAATGTCGGCTGGTGTCTCGGCGCTGCATGACGGGATATAATGCTACTGGTAAACACCTTCATCCTCCGGTGGGACGGTCTCGAGTCTCCGAGCTGGCCTAGTGGGCCGTTTCAGGAACGCGGTGCAAGCCTGCCGGGAGTATTCCCAGCTCTGGCGGTGGCTACCAGTGTCCGAGCCGGACTGATGGACTGTTTCGGAGCAACGTAAGGAGGGATGGCGGTTGTGCTGGACTGCCGGGGAGTTTCAAGCTGGAAAATGGTGACTCTTTGTGGTCGGCACCCTCTTGTCTCCTCTCGCCTCATCCTTCCTTCCGGGGACAGGTACAACAGATCAGTCTGTTCGACTACCGAATCCCCTCCGTAGAATTCCATCCCATCAAAACCAATCCTATCCTACCTTATCCCACCCTATCCTATTCTCTTGTTCCATTAATCTTGTTTCAAGCAGCATGAAAAATAAAGGAGTGATATTTTTGGATTGCTTTCATTCTAAGACATTATAGTAGTTGTTTTCTATAGGAAAGAAACATTCCTGCACAAAGTCGGTTTATTTCAGCACGTCTGCAGGTAAGTTCACTCCATTTTGGACAAAGAAATAGAACACTGACCACTCTAGTTCCCCTTTGTCTTCTTTGGTAATGTCAGTGAATGCACTGCAGAAGAAATCCAGATCAAAGAGAACGTACATTATTAATTTTAATTGTAATGTCATAAAATACTTAAAATGAAGTTTCCCAGACTTGGGTCAATAGGACCCCTTCTATCACTTGTAAATTTCTAACACAATCGCATATGCACAATCTGTGCAATGCTATACAGCATTCTGAGTGTGCCTATCTTCATTTTGGCTAGACCTGTCACTGTTGGAGCCTATTTAAGACACGAGGCGTCATGTGACTCACACAGCCTAATGCCTTTTCCTGGGTTCTGTTGTTCCTGCTGAGGACGTGCTAGGGTACGTTAGGTGCGCATCGAAAATGCACGACGTGATCTTTGGGGGAACATCCTTCCTGTGCGACACACATAGGATGTGACGTGACGTGACTTGGGAGCATCACACTAATTGCTTTCACCACTATTTCTTTAGCACGAAGAATAACCGTTCCTCACAATGCATACGCCTCCAAAATGCTATACAACATTTTAAACCTATCCAAAAATTATGCCAACCAGCATATAAGAGAAGGAAATTCAAATATGAAATAAAGTGCATAAATAGAGAAGATAATTTATAGTGCTCTTATTCTTGTGAAGATTATGCGAGATATTGTTACATTCTTTGGTTTACATATGGGTTTACCTCATCGATCGTAGAAGAAATCTGTAGGAGCAGTGGAGACTTGAGATTCTGTGATTGAATAAAAGATAGAGCTTTGATAAGCGAGCTGTCAGTCCATTCCAGAAAAGTTTGTTATTGAGTAGTGCTTCAAGATTTTTCCACTATTCATTGTTTAATACAGGAACATAATTTTTGTAACCTGAGCAATGTATGCTCACAAATATTTGCAGTGTCTCAAAAACAAACTTCGTGTGAAACACGATTTATACTTACATAACTTTCTCTCCACATTAAGAAGATTGAAGGTACAAACTTAAAAATTCGATCATTTCTGTGTAAATGTCTACCCTCTGCATTTTGTAAGCCATGTTTTTCACTTTCAACTAACACAATTATCTGCCACGATTTCTCATAGATTAGTTAATATGTCTTCATAGCAAGTGCGAACAGAGGAGGGTAGTTTACTTTCTCTGCATTTCTCCACGAATGTGACAAAGTCTTGATTTTACAGTTTATGTATAGGGATGTTAGTGGGCACTATCATTTTACACAAATCTTCAGAAAAAATGTTCGTCCTGTGTGGTGCTTTTGAAGTGAAAGGCAAATCCACATTCTATCTAGTTTCCACTATGTGAACTATTTTTGGAGGGGGGCTAATGCTATATCGCTCCCTTCCGCTTATCATATGACACACCTTACATGTAATGCTGTCTATATAGAGAGAGAAATACTTTGAACTACCGCCACAATTTATACATACATTTATAACAAGAGATCTGTATTTGTGATGTATTTATAAATTTAATTCAATTGCTACATTAATCCAGAATTAGGTTTCATTGCACTGTACTGTACTATACTTTGCGTTCTAGATTGGTTTTGCAAAACACAGCGAATGCATCTTATTCTGTTGTCCATATAACCATGACCAGAGTGTTCTTATGGAAATGGAAAGGTACGAAATATTTCGCTCTAGTTATAATGTAACTTCTTATTTCAAGTCTAAATGAGTTCTCGAATAGAACGGATTCATAAGATCTATGTGCTTGAATAAAAGGCTGGAGTGACAAAAGAATATACTTACCTAGAAGGCCATGAATTCCATTGAGCAGGCAATAGATGTTCTAGTCACGACAAAGTAACTGCGAAAACACAAAATACACCCAAATTAAAGAAAAACACGCCTTGTTTATAATGGTAACCTATTAGTTACGTTTCATTAAAAGTTTATAAAAATATTACAGATATAAGCTTGTTTACTATTAAAATATACTATTCTAATTCCACTTAGGAATACCAAAGCTTATTAAACATCCATTTATAGTAGTTTTGTTATTAACCATCTACATTGTAAAGACAGAGACTAAACAGCAGATGGGTTATCTCAAACTTCTAGACTTACCCACACTCATGTGCGAGAACCCTTCCCCCGTAGGAGGAAGACCCAAGTGAAGGAATCAAAGGAAACTACAGATCGCAGACGATAGCCTACAGGTACGCGTAGATGTCCGTAACAGAGACTGAAAGTTTATTCCAGCCTCAGCATCCGCCTCAACCGAAAACAAATTTGCTTATGGACTGGACTACACTACGGAGGGGATTCGGCACGGAGGTCCAAACTTTGTCTATTGTACCTATGTCCCAAGCGGGTTACTCCGGGAGAAAGGATGAGGCGAGAGTTGGAAACTGCGCGGTAGGTCAGTACAGCCGGCATCCCGCAATAAGAGAGTTTCAAATTGAATTCTTCAATGTCAAAATACTGAAAGGAAATTCACAAGGCATTTACACACCTATTAAGGCATTTGCATACTTATTGGAGTCCTAGAAGAACATAAAAACGCTGAAGTTTGTTGAGAATGCTGTGGAATGTAATTTATATTGTTATTGCGTAGAAAATGCAGATACATGAAAAGGGCAAACACATTACTCCAAACGATAGACTTACATAGCTGGTCATGTGGATCACTTAAAAAGTGAGAAAACAGAAGATGTAGCACAACAAATGGTAACCATTTCATAGGTTCCGCAGTTTTTGGAATTATGAACATCGCGCGCTCCATTGTAAAAACAAATGAAACCAAAAACTCTACAGTTTAATGAGCAATACCACCATCAGCTGCGTCTACAAGTTACGGCCTCCCATATGATCAAGTAAGAAAAAAGCATGGAAGAAAGGAAGAAACAAAGAAAAAGAAACAAACAAACAACATTTCTAATGTTAAATGGTTCGAGAGGACATTAAGAAATTCAAAAAAGAAGTAAGTGTTGTTATTTCACACCTAATGTCATACCCATTTTGTGAATATGTACGAATTTTTCATATTTTTCTTATTTAAACATTAAGGGCTTCATGAAGTCACAATTACAAACACTAGGTTTACCTTTTCGATGATGCAAGAATTCTATAAATACTGCACAGGAGGGAAACTAAATTAATGAAATAGACATAGAATTAAAAACCATGCTTGCACAGCTGGATAAGCTGGCTACTTGCTAAAGAGAGAAAAATGCGACTACTATGTGTGTGTGTGTGTGTGTGTGTGTGTGTGTGTGTGTGTGTGTGTGTGTGTGAGTGTGTGTGTGTCGACATGTTTTTCTCAATGGTTGTCGGCTATGTGGCGTTTTCAAAATGTTTCGTTTCCCAATATACACAATCAGCAGTTTTATTTCACAAATAATTTGTAATGGATTTGTATACTATGTGAAAACCGTGTACCCTTTATTTATTAAACGTCTATGGGACCAATCTACACCTTTTTATACCTATTTCACCATTAAAATATACTTTTAGGACGAAGATACTCGTACTATTCAGAATTCAGAATGCTCACAGGCGAGATTAAGAAACTCAAAAATATACCATCAAATATGTTGGGCCGAGAGCATCCTAATGCATTTCGTTTGAGGAGTTTGTGTGATCTGAGGCCAGAAATTCATTATTATTAGATAGTCACGTAAACTTTAGAAATGTATGGTTACAGGGGGGAAAGGGACGAATTCATTTTAAATTCTAGGACATATCACAAAAATTCATGAAGAATATGGGAGATAAATTCATTTAATTAAATTGTTAATCGAGGTTGCCATTCGTACAACTCAGGAAATATATTCCTAAAACCAAATCCTTCTCTTTATCAGTTCTACACTACATTATGAGGTAGGTAAACATATTTTGCTTTATTACCATAACCAACTGAGTTACCAGAATCATATACGCAATATAAAAATATACAACACTAAAAATTACACTCCGATGGCACCGCTTATTGTATTCGAAACCAAAATGCTATTCTATAATAGCCTGTAGTTGTGTTAAGTGCAATAAACTGCAACAGTTTCCAATTTTACTCAATAATTTTGTAATTTTATTCAGAAATTTACCCATATGCTTAAGGATACCAACTGTAGCTTTTGTATAAGTGGACAAGGTACGTAGGATTTACCGGGTCTCTAAACACTTATACTATAAACAATTTGAAATCAGAGTTTATTATTCTCAATATATGACAAAATATTTCCTGAACTCAAGATTATACTGAAATTTAAGTCATGGTGAGAACCTGATGCATGATTCACGAGTTCCTGATGGGGGTCTAAAAACAATTAATGCCCTAATGTTGTAGAGGGGTAATTAAAACTCCTTACGCATGTTGGAAGTACCTTTCTCCCTAATGGCTCGCTTGTTGCAGGCAATTAATGGTCTGGAGATACCGCCAAAAGGCCGCTATAGGCCATCTTCTCTACCACAGTGTGATAAATGAACAGTATGAAGAGATGAATGCGCGATGCAGATAAAAGTAGTCTCGCAATCTTTTTCACTAGTACAAACATTGGGATCATTAATTTAATGTCAGAAATACAAAGTGCAACTAATTGTGCTGACATAACTGATTGTGAAAGTCATAATGTGGCGGTAATTTTCTTTGATCCATAGCATGTACCACCAAAATGTGATATGCAATAAACGTATGTTTGTATTATTTGAATAATTTCATTTATTAAATGTTCTTTTGCTGGTCTTAATTGGTAAATAGAAAATTAAAATATAATGCATGAAAGATAGCAGGCATCAAAACCTTCGGTGGTAATTTCCAGAGTAGAGTAGGCCTAGCAATTACTTTATCCATATGATAGATGAAACAACATCTAAAATGTATGATTTGAGGTCTTCGAATAAAACACTGGTTTGTTACATCCAAATAACGTTCTCTATACACCATCTTTTATTTCTATTTCTGATCCACAAGGAATCTTAAAAAAGCTAATTTTTCTCACCATTTGTGTGAATTGAGATTACCGTTTTTGGAAATAGTTTAATCCCATAGTTACTACGGCTAGAAAGAAGGATATAGAAAGTAAAGCAAAAGCCAAATATTTGAAAAATAGATCGCTACAGACTTTATTTGCACCATTTAAAACAAGGGAGAAAATGGAAATAATAACTTGGAACTTAAAAAAAGTTGCTGATAAGTATTGGAAATGAATAGTACAGAATCTCTCTGAAATGTTTAATGACTTACAGTTAGACGAAATTTATAAGTGTGTATTTAACTCCAGAGGCTCTACTCCCATTAGTCCTAGACCCGTAGGACCGAGGACCCGGACCTCCTTCTACCCGGGAGCGATGGAAAGCTCCAGGGTTCTTTCCATGGGCAATATCTTGAGTCTAAAAGGCCCCCCCCCCCCATCGACTACTACGTCAAGACGGGATGGAAGTGGATACGCCACTTACGCGGGTCAACCCCGCAGGGAAGACTACCGAAAACCTCGGTGGGGCCGCCTGGTGATCTAGCACACCTTTTACTAGCTCTGCAGGCTAGTACCCGGGACTTATTAGGCAACCCTCTACCCCCTCCGGGCGGCCGTAGCCTGGCCGGAGGTACCCAATTCCCAGTTGGTGTCGGGAACACACTGTCCCCTCGAGTCCAACCCAATCCGAACAACTCCCCGACGATATATATATATATCGGTTTACCAATAAATACAATTATAAGAAGTGAAGAAAATTTAAATATACACGTCGTTACTTTGTACCATGTGAACTTGTATATAGTACCTACTACTTCAGTTAACATAAAGTATTCTGGACAAATAAATAACTAAACATTTTCCATGTATAGAGCGGTTGAAGTGTGGAGTTTGAAAATTTTGCGTAGCATTTATTTTTAGTGGATGTTTAACTTATAACATATATACTGGAGGTTCAAGGTATTTTGAATGTATTTGTGGAGAAATCGCTATATCGAATACTTAAGTGGAATTCGATAGTTCCGTCACCTGGTGTTAAGTGGTGGCTGGCAGAGAAAGGAAAATCATTTTACTTTCACGGGTTTGTTACTTTTAATTGCCTTCTTTAATATGTTAGGTTTTCATTTCTTAATAATTGGGAAAATATACTCTATCGCAAGCTGATGTTCAGCTGACGTCTCTTAAATTTGTCGGCACCACTCTCTGTGACCAAACATGTTCGCACATCAAAATGATCTCAGTACGTCTTGCGTTGGCGCAAAAGAAATTATTTTATAAAATCGTCTGTTATGTGGGACTTGTCAGACATCCTGTAGTTACAACGACGTTTGTACAGTACGTCAATCATCAAGTCGTTTGCTTTATATATTTAAATATCGAGTTTATAATCGAAAAACAAAGCACGGAAAGCTTAGATGGTGATTACCTCTCATAAAGCTTTAAAGTAAAGTTCAATATACGTCAAGATTTAATTATTCTATCCTTCATCTAAAACAAAGGAAAAGCAAATATATAACGTAGCTAGGTAACCGCTGGCAAAATAAAGAAGCCATCTCGCCTCAGGTGCTCACGACTATATCTTGTTTATGAGACCATAAACTGTCTGTGCACTCAACGAGGTATTGCAGTTATTCTTGTTAGTGTTAATGGGTTATTAGGGCAATTTGTTTAACAGTGTTGTCTAATACCGCACAATATGCTTTCTTCCCTGAAAGGTCTTTACAACAACAATCACTAGCTGATCAAAACGAGCACGTTCTTAGACATCACAGGAAGATAATAAATCTGCTCGTCGCCTTGCATTTCTAATGCATTTACGACGTTTTGCCTTGGGGGTAGAATGGATCAGGTGGTAGCGTCTAAGGTCTGCATTCAGGAGGTCGTGGGTTCTATTTCCGTTGCTGATCTGCTTGACCCAAAGGTTTACTTGGTCGCTAAGCAAATGCTGACGTTCCGATGCTCAGAAGGTTACGGGTTCAACTCTCACCTCGAGCTTGGATGTTTGTTAAAAAGGAAAACCTGAAAGCACAACATAAAAATGTAGAGAAAAAAGGAGAAGAAATAAAATAGAATCCTGGGAGGGATGATTACATGCTCCGAATTTCATATCCCTCCATTTTTCATCACTCATTTCTCTTCACCTTTAATCCTGGTTAAGTTTGGATCGGCTGGAGTTTTGACGAACATTACAGAGCATTCGTTTTCTGTAATCCTTGCCCTTCGGACTGGAAGAGATATCCCGAGTCTAGGGTCCCCTAGAGGATGCGAAAGCCCTAAGGCAGGGAGGAGGAGCCACCTGTAAGTCGCCATCCTGCACTCCGACCTGCCTTAGTATTCTCTCATTCATCACTTCCTCCGGGGGCGCACCCTCGCAAAATAACATCTTTAGGTCGAGGTTCTAAGTCCTATCTATCTTTACTTTTTCAATCTAAAACAGACTGTGCTGCATCTATAGTATGGTAATTAATACACTAATTTCCAAATCCAGATCTTGTGTCGAATTCCTAGTTGGAGGATAGGACTTTTTCTTTACTCAGTTTATTTCGCACCATCTTTAGAGACTGAATGTATGAACCATGATGTAACTGTGTCTGAATTAAACATAAGAAATTAAAATTTAATGTAAGCATGTAATAGTGAACGAATGAATATCATTGTTCTAAAGGAAAAGCCATAGATATAATGGGTTAATGACATATCAGTGCAAACTAAGATAGAAAAGAGTATTACCTCCTCTACATTGGAGGTTTACCCTTATATGATTGGTTACTTTTTTAAAATTATGAGGTTTTGTTTTACTGTTAAATTTTATTTATTTAAATTTGCGTCCTAGTCATATTGGAAGATGAATGAAATGGATCAAATAATGCTTAAATGAGCCTAGAGTCTATAGAGCTTAGAGTTACCCGAAATTCGTCTTTCTGCATAAGGTAAAACCCCGGGGGGAAAATCCAGATTAAGTCACCCTGACCAATATTCGAACTCAGGACCTGTTGAACGTGAGGCGGACACGCGCGATGTTAGGACTAGGATTATGATTTTACTATGGAGGGGATTCGGTACGTAGGCCACCATGCTGGCCCCATTGTGTCTATACCGCCAAGGGGGGGCCATGGAGGAAGAAGAGGCGAGAGGAGACATAGGGTGGTCGACCCAAAGAACCACAATAGTACATAGGATAGGTCCCTACAGTTTACTTAGAGACTTCCCCCGACAGTCCAGGGCAATGGACACGCTCCCCTATGCCCGCCTCGGTAGCGGGGTGGTAGCATGTCTGCCTCACGTTCAAGAGGTCCCGAGTTCGAATCTCGGTCAGGGTGAGTTACCTAGATAAGGTTTTTCCGGGGTTTTCCCTTATCCTTCAAGACGAATGTCGGGTAACTTTAAGCTCCATGAATCCTGTCCTCATTTGAGCATCATTTCACCCAATTCATTCACCGCCCGATATAACTGAACGTTGGGGCGGAAATAAATTAAAAAGAAAGAAAAAACGCTCCCCTACTACGGGACGGCAACGAGCCCAGCACCGAGCCCCAAAGGTCCCTGGCTGGAGGTCCCGAAATGGTCCCAGCAAAAGCCCGGAGACCGGCAACCGACCTACCGGAGGAGGAAGTAGTGTACCTCATAGCATATCATCCTGCCATGCACCGCCGAGACACCCGCCGACACTTCTACCCTGAAAGAGATCACCAGATGAGAGATGATATGAAGTGTTAATGGAGATGAAATGTAGGGACAGGGAATTCGGGGGATGTAAATAACCTAACCAGCATTCGTCTAGCGACCGGGAAAACCCCCGAAATACCCATGAGTCAGGTAGGTCGGCCACGGGAACCGAACTCGGGCCTCCCGAATGCAGCCCACAGACGAGACCGCCTGAGCTATCTCGTTTGGTGGTGCGACGTTAGATTTTTGTATTTTAATTGGTAAAGGCACCTTATGGGACCTCCAAACATATGACATCTACAGGCACATTCCGATGCCTATAGATGCCATGTTTGACAAGTTTAACATTTATCTAATTTTCCGTTTTAGTTGCAGTTACGCAGTTACGCCTTTTCAAGTAAGAGGATCTGAAAACGTGCACCTCTGTGAAATCTTAATAACGAACTGCTATATCTTGACTCTTGTGGAATAATCTCTGGCCTCTATGATCTCTCTCAACAGTCTCTATCATCAAAATAAGCGTAAGAGAACTTTCAACAAAATGTCCTTCTACAAAATATTCTTTATATGGAACATTCTTGCTTTTCTGAAAATGATTCTAGTGATACTGATTAAAATACAGTATATTAAATAAATTTCAATGAAAAATAAATTAACTTTTCCAGAAATAACTGTTAAATTATCTTCACTGGGAAGGATATTCATTCTGAATGACTTGAGCTTAATTAGTAAACCGTAAGAAATATACAGAATCTCACTATGCAAAAAATGTAGAACTCGTTAAAGCACATAATTCTTGTCAAACACTTTTTGTAGAGTTAACCACAATGGCGTTAACAATTTCTTATTATTAAAATGCATATAAATTTTCTCAAACAAAAATTCATTATTCTTCCCCCTTTTTGCCATGTTTTCTCCGCAGAGCTGTATGCCATCTTCTATTTGCTCCTTTTTATTTGCAAGTTAGCTCCTGGCTCTTTTATCGTCTGCACTGACTCTCTAAGTGCTCTTCAGGCCTTGCAACAGCACGCTTCCGCTCACACCCTTGTTTTAAAAAAAACAGGCCCAGATCTCGCAAATGCTCAGTCGCGGATACAATTTTGTTTTTACTTGGACCCCAGGTCATGTGGGGATTTCCGGGAACGAGGAGGCGGACGTGGCTGCTAACTCCGCTTGCCGTTTGCCCCGGAGTTTAACAACTACGGTGCCATACCAGGAATTGCAACGTTTTTTCCGTCGCCAACTCCTATCTGCTTGGCAGCACTCCTGGACAGCTTTGGAAGGCACACAACTCCGGGCAATAAAGGAGAGCGTACAGCCCTGGCTAACTTCCTGCAGGGATAACCGGCGAGCCGAGGTGATTCTCACCCGGCTGAGAATTGGGCACACACGAGCGACTCATGGCCACCTGTTAAGAGGGGAACCGGCCCCTGTGTGTGCTCCATGTGCAGTACGCCTCACTGTGCGGCATGTATTGCTGGATTGCCCGCAGTACGCCCGCGCTGGCCAGTCAGTAGGCTTGGGGACTAACTTGCTGGGAGTTTTAGGGGACGACCCAGTGGCCGTGGTTAACGCACTGCGGTTTGTTGCCGAAATTGGTTTTTATAAACAAATCTGACTTACATTTTATATTTGTTAATTTTAGAGATCTTAAATTGTTAGTCTTGGGATGGGCTTTTTTATGTACTTTTAATAGTTGAATGTTTTTATTTTATTTTACCTTTTTAGCCTAATTTGTGTAGCTTTTAGGTTTTAGTGTTGACTTCGGGCCCAAATGTCCTTGTTGTCGACGGGCCCTAAAACACTACACACTCACTCACTCACGCCATGCAAAGAGAACAGAATTTCAAAGCCATCGCATAACGACCAACTCTTAAAATATTTGGTTATCGTTTAAATTATAATAAAACCGATTTTCACATTGCATCTACAAGGAAATATGTGATAAAATGTTTCAAAAGCTTACCTCGATTGACATGAAGTGGATAGAAATTAATAAATAGTCTGTAAAAAAAAGGTTTTTGCAGGAATGAGTCAGAAAAGTCATGTAAGTGTAATAAATCAATTGTTTCTAAGGCAGTGGGATTTCCTTTAGCCCTCAGAATGAATACTATAATGTCCCGGAGATCATTGAATTTATTCCTTTAACATTATCTTAGCCAAAGTAATTTAACTTACAAGGGAGCTATCACTGTACTAACACCGCTAGGCACCTGAAAATTTGATGGTATACCTGATGTATATAAACCATGTAAACCAAAAGGCTGCTGCGGAGTAGAAAAACAACATCCAAAACCGAAGCCTCGAAAGTGCCGCATGCGACGACTTGCAAGTGGCTGCTGGACTTCCCTTGTCAACTCTGTTTCGGGTGTGAGGGATGGTGCTCCTTACGTAAACCATGTGATGACGCTACCCATCAGGGGTAAACAATCCCTCCCGTACAATGCTATGTTATTCCTATATGTCCTACGGATTCTGAACTCATTTTCGAGTACTTCCAGCTATACTCCGCACCTGATTTTTGGCACACAGGCCCCACATAGAGCAATGATGATGTCGTCACTCTCAAGCGAATATAGGCATGAGCATAGTGATAGCTCCCTTATTAGAAAGAAAAATAAATAAATCAATCACACAGTTCAAGTATGATTTGAATTTCAGATTTCCTTCCAGTAATTTTTTCTTTACATCTCGGTTTGATAATTCTTGTAAAATCAAAACAAAGATACTATCAGTATCAATAACGCATAAAAACGTATATTCTAAGAATAATAACTGACTTGTTGTAAATACTACTGACACTGCTTCAATTTTAAGAGCAAAAGACTTATAATTACAATAAATCCTGTGTGCCTAACAAATCCAGTAGATAAACGAGAGCGAATAAACCTGTCACTCTTTTGTTAATTAGTATTACATGCTTATTCATGCGCACCATCCACCACGTAAACTATAACTTCATTTTTGCCAGTTTAATATCGTGAGGCCACTAGGTCACCTCGGAAGGTGAATTAGTGAAATGGGAGAAAAGCCCCAGAGGTCATAGATATAAGTTTTGCGTTTCACTCTCCTTTTGGGAAAAAGGGAAACTCGAGGAAATAATAGAAACAGTCAACATGAAAAATTCAATACCATGGTCGGGATTTCAACCACGGATCTCCTGGTTTCCGTCCAGTCGCTCGTACCCATTGAGCTACCACGGCAAACTTGCCGTCATGACATCAAGTTCTCCAGTTGACTCATATTTTCCCGATAAACCACTAGGAGCTCTCGTATTCGGATACACCGCTTTTGTAAGTACTTGAGTCCCAGGTTGCATCATTTAACTCTTATTAATTAACTTAACTGATGGAAATTAACCATTTCTTCACACTAGCCGTATATAGGCTAAGGATTTGGATAGATAGAGTCGACATGAAAAATTCAATGTCATGGCCGAGATTTGAACCATGGATTTCAGGGTTTCCGTCCAGTCGCTCTTACCCATTGAGCTACCATGGCCAACTTGACGTCATGACATCAATTCTCCACTTGACTCATATTTTCCCGGTAAACCACTAGGGGCTCTCGTATCCGAGATACACCGTTTGTGGCGACTTACTATTGTAAGTACCTGAGTACCAGGCTTCATCATTTAACTCTTATTATTTAAGTTAACTGATGGAAATTAACCATTTCTTCACACTAGCCGTATATATGCTAAGGTTTTGGATGAGCGACTGGACGGAAACCAGGGGATCCGTGGTTCAAATCCCGGCCATGGCATTGAATTTTTCATGTTGAATCTATCCAAAACCTTAACCTATATATAGCTAGTGTAAAGAAATGATTAATTTCCATCAGTTAACTTAAATAATCGAGGAAATAAATTTATTTCAAAAAACTCACCCTCCGTGATACGAACTAGGAACCTCTTCAATGTGAGAGAAAGAACTTTCTTTCACACTATCAGGGAGGTGCATCACTTAATACATTTCATGCAGTTGTGATACGTTAACATTTTTAAAGTCCATACTTTGCATAATTTGGGAAGCACGACTGTCACATTTAATTAAAACTTGCTTCATGTTTTTCTATTATCTACCGGTGACAAAGTGATTCACTGTAAGTTCAGTGGAATTCTTTATGAAATGGGTCACGTTTTATTTTTCTCCATTGTAACTTTTTTAACATCTACCATATATTTTAACATTTAATTGTTCTTTTTTCAACAGAGTTATTGATTATCTATACAATCATCACGCAGAAAAATATTACTTTGTAACCATATGCATGATGGGGGCAAGAAATGGCCAGTTCTTGACCCCAACGCATACCACGAAGTCGCCATTGTGGCGGCAAATTATCTCCCTTTGTGAGGCTTTAATTGTGGAGAACAATGGTAAAGATTCGAACCCACGACGGACGGACGTTTATGTTCGAGTGCAGGCCTAGCAAAGTGGCTATATTATTTATGTCAGGCAGCAGACGCTCACAGCTAACCATAAATCTGAGCTAGAGTATAAGGTACACTGTGCACCAAAGGTAGGTGCTTATGCTAGTACAAATTACAGGATGGACGCTGTCACATTGCTTTGTTTTACGACGTAATTTTCTGCATTATCAAGTAGTAGTTCCTAAGGGGACAATACTCAAGATGATGGAAATATTTTCTAAACGCTGTCGTGACTTAAGACAAACTCAGTTGTTTACACTAAAACAACTTCAAACAACAAATACAACATAATGAATGTAAATTAAAATAGTTGAGAGAATTGGTTCTCTATGAAGATCTACTTTGAAAAGCAAAATAGAAAATTAATACTCTTTTCTACGAAAAAACTACTGGAAAGATAAAAATTATATTCCACCCGAAAACTCGATTGGAGATTTTAGCAGAAATACAGTTGAAGCAGTATTATTTTTATCCTCGATGAATTATTTCTTCTTTAATAAAAAAAATCCATGAATTTCATATAAAACTCCTTACTCCTGCACGTCTACTCATTACTAACAAAATTACAGAACACATATCTCTGAAGATTATTGATTTTCTTCTTCTATCCAAAACTTTTCATCTTTTCACATCAAGCAAGATTATTGATTTTTTTTCTTAGCAACCGCTCATTATTTTTATATTGTTCTTACATGGCCCACTAATACTCAGATCAGAAAACAAAACTCATTTCCAACAAAAACTCCCGTTACACAGTTTTGATACCCCTGGAAGTGCAACATCTTCCAAAAATACAAGATGTTTGTCAAAAGTACCTTCCCAGCTCAAACTATCCCCTGAACGGGAGATTCTTTTTTAAGTTTGGATGTGTGAGTGTGTAGTGTTTAACGCCCGCTTTTACTACATTCGACACCGCAGACGATGACACTGATGATACATGAGATGAATATGGAGCACCGGTGGAATGAGATGGCGGGGGAAACCGGATATCCCTGAGAAAACCTGCCCCAGCGCCATGTTGTCCACCACAAATCTCACTTTGCGGACGCCTGGGAACGAACCCGGGCCGCCTTGGTGAGAGCCAAGCGGTCTAACCACTGAGCCACGGCGCGGCCTAAAGTTTGGATCTTTATACAAATTGATATTTGATTCAAACAACTTATGATTAAAATGATTTTATGAAAATTAAAATCTTAAATTTTCTGTATAAAGCCTTTATTCTGAATGAACCAATCTACCAAAACTAAAAGAGAAACAAAAGTTTACGACAAAAGATTTTAAAATACACTCTTTTTCAAACTTTTTGTGCCATTAACTACTTCCCAGATATTTTTTCTGTACATTTAAATAAACACTTGTAGCGGTTATTTTTATACTTCATGTTGCTAGGAATAGTCAATGATATTATTATTTATAATAAAATAAAGAAGTGATGTAAAGTGGGTAATGGTGTAACCATGACAACGGTTCATGTTGGGTTGTTGAATGCTTTAAAAGTATTTTGTTCTTCTGCCTATGAAAGTCTTAGGGGTAAGACGTATAGTTGTCTATCCAATTGTGTGCAGAAATAATTTTGTGTAGGCATCAAAGATGCATAAGTGACTTTGTAGGTTCGTAGAATTAAAAGTCCAATTTGCCGAAATTCTAAATATTCTTTATTTGCGTAGAAACACACTGCGTGGCAGCAGAATTTCATTTCATTTCAATTTATTCTAAACATTTGACTATCGACTCGATTTCCTCTATATTCTCCCTGAACCTACAATGGCATCAGAAGTAAAAGTGATTCCGCAAGGGTTTATCTCAAGCAGACGGAAGATTAAGTGTTTTTAAGAATAGCTATAGATGCTTTATGTAAAATTACACAACGATCGGTAAATAAATGCATTGTAATGTAACATCAATGATTTAATACCGTGATAAGGAGACCGAAACGTTGAAAAGATAGTTTCTGCTCACAACTGTTTTGAACCACAGACCGAGATATTTTTAGGGATTAAATCACTTGTGCTGGGCAAATGAGCAATATTTCATTCTATTGAACGTCTTTACGTGATTTAAATGTTGATGGTTATCTATGTCGCCATGCCGACTACTTTCAAATTCAAATCGAGGCAAGTTCGTAAGTTCTGGGCGTTACTACAAAGAGAGATATTATCAAGATTTTTATGACAGATTTGCAAACGATGGGAGGTTTGTGCACGAGGTGTTGTATGGCACTATTGAGATGCTCGAGGGTGATTGAGCTTTGTAGATTCATTTGAACTTCAAGTCACGCAGTTAACGTTTGGTTTTCCCCTGGATCAGATCCAACGTGCACACAATTTGAGTGAAGCTGCAGTAGACTTGCATCACGCCTGCTATGGACCAGTGGAAAACGTTACCTGCTCCACCATATGAAACTGCACGAACTCGACGACGGGACGTCCGAAAGTTGTTTTCATGGTTAAGCGGCAAGACAAGAGCCCTTATCGTTTGATCAAAAGCTCTCAAAACTAAAAAGAAGGTTAGTGCATTAAACATGTGATACTAACGCAAAAGCTGAAGAAAAAACGAAGTACTCGATAACTACACGTCTATAACGCAAATTTGAAGAGCCACTAATTAAAAAAGTTATGTTTGAAACTTATTACAGGTCACTGCTATTCTTAAGCAGTTGGTTTCAAGTTATTTGCACTACACAATTTATGATTACAAAAAATATAAAACAAGAGACAAGTAGATAAAAGTAGTCTGAGTGGAACCTGCAAAGGTCAAAAGAATGTACGAGAAATGGAGGATAGTGTATTATAGTCCGGATACTTCAATAGTATCTACTTCTTCCCGTTTTGGGTTTAAGGTTTATAAATTCCAATGTCTGTTCATTACATTAAATGAAGTCATTATTGTAACTTTTTTTCGAAAACCCTATATGACGAGAAATGCGACAGTAGATGTTACAGATGAGTAGATCGAACTGACTAATGTGTTAGTCAAAGTATGTTACTTTACATTTTTCATGTATTTATCGGCATTTTTCTTCAAACAGATGGTAGAAAATGCCTCCACCTTTAGTGGTATATATTTGATTAATAAAATGCATCTTCAGCAAATACAAACGGACAGCTCGTTCCGTGATTTTATTTGCAATTAGCCACATATTCTTTCAAACTTAGGTAATGTATTGTGAACATAAGATATTTTGCTTTTTAAAGAGACATGGCGTTTTTTCTCTCTTAAAAGTATTTTTATTCCTTAATTACAGTTCGTACAAACATTTATCACAAAAATAGTCATATATTAATATAAATAAATGTAAAATATGGTTTTATAACTTTATATACAGGTCTTATTTTAGATTAACATAACTGTTTTATTGTTTTAGAAGGGATTTAAATTCCTACCTAATTTTTCATTCTTTATTTCCCATTTAAGACATGTTGATATATTATAAATGTCAGCTTATACTCAAATAATTTAAATTAATTTATATCTTACACTTATTTAATAGGTTAAAATAAAATATCCATTTTTATTGTAAAAAGGTTAAATGTTTATAAAAATATTCGAAGATGAATCTTGTTGACTAACGAGGTCATTAACCTTCATTATACAAGGACATTTTCCTTTGTTACAATAATGAGTTTCTTGATATGTACCACTGTTGATTAATGAAGCAGTTGTTCTGATTTTTAAATGCAGTCCCTATAGGGTATATATAAATGCCCATGAAGAGCCTGAAGAACACTTAGCAATAGATGTTGCATTTGGATAAGTATGAAGCTCCTAAATATTTTGCATTTTAGCCGATTTCTCACTCTTTTCATGCGCATAAGTATAAAGAACGTCCCTTCTGGTTGTTTTTCTCAACCTCAGAAGACCAGTATCTGGATCCAAACAGTTACCCAGAAAATATGTAGCTATTCTATATTTTTGATAAATACAGTCAGCATTTTGTTTGATGCTGATAGTTTACCTTAGTCGCTGCATCATAGTCATCTAACACGAGGCCCATTCAAGAGAAGAAATTATCCTACCCATGCCCCAATAGTGTTCTTAATTTTGCGTATTGCCTAGTTCCTACCACAGTGTTACCCTAGCTACCAGGAAAACTAAGAGAGAGAGAGAGAGAGAGAGAGAGAGAGAGAGAGAGAGAGAGAGAGAGAGATCACTGACTGACTAGATGGTATGTATGGAGGAATGCATTTCTCTTGAACCTCATTGTATGTATGTTCTTTGGAATAAAGTAGTGTTGTACTAATTTGTCGGTATTATTCACTACCCTGGTATTCCTATCCTAACATTATGCCTGACTTAATCAAAGTCCTGGTAGCACCTGTGATACCTAATCATTGCCTGGTTTCTCTACAAACACTGGATGCACCGTACTACAGTGTTTTGTTCCCATGTATGTTACTATATGAAATATCGGTATTTCCATACGTTGAGGATG